>LN891143.1:200958-218867 GCA_900010015.1 Tuber aestivum
AAAGGTAAAGAACAAGAAAGACAAGAAAGACAAAAAAGAACAAAAAAAAAAAAAAAAAAAAAAGAAGAAACTGAAAATTGAATGCCAGGAACACCCGTGATACCAGTACAGTCCGTACTCCCCCCCCCTCCCCACCGACTCATAAGCCAACCAGACTACAAGAACCGCGTTCGAAATAGAGAAAGAGGGAAGGATGGAAAGGAAGAAAAAAACAGGGAAAGAAATGGAAAGCACGATAAATAGAAGATCAGCAGATAAAATAGAAAGAGAAGGAGGGGAAAAGAAAAGAAAATGATCCATGCTTCTATGGCACCATGCATATTCAAGGGTTCCCCCATTTGAAGACTTAGAGTGGAAAGGAAAAAAGGCAAAAAAAATAAAAAATAAACAAAGACCAAGCTACTGGTAAGAAGATAGAGCGAGGAAAGCCGCAAGAGATGAAGGAATTTGGTGATGATAACAGTAGATGATCAGACTGTGGGCAAATGACGAACACGCAAAGCGAAAACAAAACAAAACAGGCTATTCAAGACACTCCTAGAAGGAAATAGGAAGAGGTAATTTAGCAAAAGGAGTTGGTGATGAAAATGAAGAAGCGGAATAATGATAAGTATCACACGAATTTAATGCATTTTTTCCCTTGTCAAAAAAAAGAAAAAAAGAAAAAGGAAGAGTGGAAAAGAAAGATGACCAGGTGAAGTACACGACATGACGGAAACGCTTTTTTCTCCATCCTCTTGGAAACCCTTGGAAACGCCTCCGTGGTGGCCAATGGGCTGGCAACAGTTTCTGTGAGTTAAGAGTCAGGATTGCACAGTGCTAACAGAATGGAAGATATGAGAATTGATGAGCGTGAAGAAAAATCGTGCGAGGCTGCCCTGAAAGTGAAAGTACTATGAGCTAGGCTCTGAGATAAAGGGAAGGAGGGAAAAAAAAGAAAAGGCAGAAACTAGTACCGAGGATTTAGCTACCATGAGTACGGAAACAATTAATAGGAAAAGACAGGTACAAAAGAGTATTCCATGGGTAGAAAATCCATTCTTCTAGTTCAGACATTTACTGCGCATAGTAGATAGGATGCTGGTGCGGTGTTTGAGCTCCTGGGTAGAAGTACACTGGTCCTGGGCCCGGTGCACCATTCACGGAGCCATCCGGAGCGGGGGTAATTGGCATACCAGGGGTGCCGGGATAGCCTGTAGGCCCCCCAGTTGAATAGGTATAGTATTGATTAGGATCCCAAGTAGAATAGTAGACCATCCCGTTGCTTTCCTGCGCAATTGTTGTAGGGCCGGTGGGTGGACCGGTTGTCACGGCTACGGGCGGAGCAGGAGCCTGTTGTTGAGCGGGTATGATAGCGTAATGGTTGGTAGCACCATTCGGCATAGGCGATGGCCCCGAAGGAACATATGGAGGAGGTGGGTGAAAGGCCCTAGGGTCGTGGTGGTGCGGCGGTAGCCCATGGATTGGGTGCATTGGGGGGACATGCTGGGGCGGCGGGGGATACGGGTAGTATCCGGGCTGGGGGGGATATGCAGGATGAAAGGCTCGGGCATGAACAGCGGCCTCCGGGATATGAGAGAGCGGTGTTCCAGAGGATTGGGATGGGAATGAAGCTTGTCGAGAATGGGCATACATGTTCTGAGAGACACCAGGGGTGGGAATATTTTCCGGATACATATGACCACTATAAGACTGAGGAAAGTGCATAACAGCCGGAGAGTCTATCTCGGCGACGTTGACAGCTTTCTGTGGTCGCGGTTGATGCATTGGGATCTTTGGAGTAGCCCGATGCTCACGGTATGCGACGGGGTTAGGTGTATATGATGGTGGCGGGTGCTGCGGAACAATCTTTGGAGTTTGGGCTTGAGGTGGTTGTTGTGGCATCATAGCTTGAGGGTGAACCTGTTGTTGGTGTTGGGCCGGTTGCTGCTGAGGTACGACTGGCAGCCTGACGACAGGCTTAGCTGGTGCCTCTTCCTCTCCAACCGATGGTCGAGAAGACGATTCGACATGACCAGCGATAGGTGCTGCAACTTGGTGGGGTTGAGCCGGTGCAGGCATGGGAGGTGTGAACTGGGGTTTGTGCTCGAACTGTAGAGACGATCTGCGGGACATCCCAACTGACGGAGAATATCCATTTGAGCCGCCATAAACACTCCTCCCTTGACTGTAGAATCCACCTCTACCGCGGCCACCACCTCTTATATATCCTGACCCGCCCGGCCTCATCGCTCTCGGAATAAATATAAATGAGCGAGTGGGGCTCGGATAAATGTATCTAACTGGTGCATCCGGGAGTGCAATTCGGACAGGTTTGTCTCGTCGAAGCGGAGGTCGGTGGTAGGGTAGCCTTGTGTACACCTTCGACGGAACCTCACTAAATGTGATGGGTGCTTTCATCCCCGGGAGATTGACCTGAATCTGAACATTTCCCTGATAAAAGGTCCGTCCAAAAGATCGTGGTGGGTCTCCATTTCCTCGTAGGCGATTATTAGGCGCAAACGAGTGGTTGCTTTGATGAACAGGCATTGAACGGCGGTGATCTGTATGAATTTCCTCATGCATATCATGCTGCCACTGAAGCTCAACGGGGGCATTACTGTTCATATATTCACTTTGAAGGGTTAGCCCAGCCAGCCTAATACGTCAAGTGTCAAAGCGAAGGGGTTATTTCCACACGCTGGCAGCAACATACCTAGAAGATCGACCGCCTCTTCCTGCCCTTCCGCCGCCCCTCGCAAAAGGTCTGAATCCCTCAGCGTGCCTATGGTCGTGCAAATAAAAGGCACCCCTGTTAGGCACAAACGCAGGATCGGCATCTCTCCTCTTCTTATACTCCTCATGCTCTCGTCTCCTCTTCTCCTCCGCAGTCTCATGGGGCTTCTCCTCGGCTTCCTGTGACTGTGGTTCCTCCTGCTCCGTCTCTTCATGACTCAGATCCTCCTCTGCAGCCTCGCCCTGGGAATTCCCGGCCAGCGCCCTCTCCGCCCCGTCATCCTCTCCCATCTCGGAGAAATCCACCTCTTCAGCATCGTCATCCTTTCCCCGCACGCCATTCATCATAACATCCGTATCCCTATTACCACTGTGCACAAACTTTGCCTTCCCACCACCCCTACCATTCGCCCCCACTACTTTGCCCTTATCCGCAACTTCCCCCTCGTCTAAATCGTCCCCTTCTTCCTCGCTAAGAGTCCCATCCGTAGCCGCATCCTCCTCCCTCTCACTTTCGCTAAGGCCAGAATCATCAGTGTAAGAGTCTTCAGCTCCTAGCTCCTCATCCTCTTCATCTTCAGGGCCACGACGACGAGAAATAATCTTGCGTCTGCTCATTGTCGTTGCTTGAGTCGTGAGTTGTAAAGGGAGGGAGATCGAGCGGGACTTTTGTAAGTGCTTTGGTCTCCGGCGATGGGGGACGATAATGGCACAGTAAAGGTTTGTTTTCTCGTGGCGTTGATTGGATAGAGGCTAGAAAGAGCAGAAGAAACTCGGGGTTCGTTGAAAACTTTGAATCTGCTGCGCAAATGAAAAGGGAAGACAGAAGGGTTAAAACGACGGTGGTAGCAAGGGTTTTTCCGTGATGGCGATTAAGAAAAAAATTGGAAATAAACCGTAAACTTAAAGGGATAACGTCGTGGGCTCGTCAAGTCGTAAATTCAATGGACAGGAAAATGGAAATGAGATTAGGAGTAGATTGTGAAAAGAGGGAGCGATGGAAATTTTTGGCGATGGCCGTCAGAATTCCGGGTTGGCTCTCGAGTCTGTGAATGGAACTTTTGTGAAGGGTTTCGACGACCGAGGAAAGGGTCAACTGGGGGGAAGAAGATACGCGACAGATGGAGTAAATAGGAAGGAGGGTGAGAGGGGCGGGGGTAGTAGGTAGGAGGGAGGAGAGAGAAGAGGGAGGAGAAAGGGCAAGTAATGTTAGTTATGATTGAAGAAATAGAGAGGGATAAGAGTGAAAGGGAAAAAAATAAAAATAAAAATTGTTGTGGATGATTAACTCGAGGGAGAGCCTGATGCGTGGGAGCAGCCTATCATGCTGGTCCTATAGTATCATACCGTCAACTTCCTTTTTTTTTTTTTTTTTTTCCCCTTCCTCGCCTTTCCTTCGATCCCATGTCGAGACTTCAGCGTCAGTGCCAAGCCTTTTTGGCAGACCTCTCGTTTTTCTGCTCTCTTCCTCCCGTGAAATTCTATAATACCACAAGTGGGGATGGCATCCGTTCGGTGCCCACTCTATGTATCATACGGCGGTCAAAATGAATTGCTGCCTGAGAAGTGTTTCTGGTGTGGGTGTCATTCAGGATTCGTTGGGAACGAATTTCGTATCAATTTCGAGCACTTTTGAAGTGAATTATTACCATGCACGAGTCACGGCAGAAATACGGAAATGATTAATTCAAACACTCTCCCACCCGTCGATTGGGCCCTCATCCCGGTTCTGGGGTTGATCATGTACGCGAGTAGGATACCCTGCCATACAATTCGCCAACCTCGAGTAAAGAAATCCCTGAGTATGATGCCTGTGCTGTCGAGTGCCGCTCACAATTGTAGAGTAACTTTATAGTATTATAAAATGATCGAGGGGAGAACAACTCTGTCGTTAGTCTAGTGTCCGGCGCTCTGACATAGTTGCTTCACTCATCGGGCTCCGACAAAGGAACCCAATCAAAACCTACCGAACAGTCTAACTTAACTGATAAAAGCCGGCTAATTATCGTTTGCCCTGTCACTGAGTCAATGACCACGATAGCGGCAAAACAAATTTCATGCGAGTGAAGACCAATGATATGACTTGTATTAGCTAAATATCTTGCTTTTTTTTTTTTGAAAAAAAAATTTATTGCTCAGAGTAGCCATCTACTAAACACGACGAGTTCCTCCCCTTTTGCACAATTATACATATGACTATAACTCAACGCCGGTAACCTCACATCCTCTAAGCCAGCCACCGGAAGAATGCCATAAAAAGCAGAAGTAAAGAAAAGAAAATGAGCGAGTGAGAAAAAAAGGATGGTATTAAATTTAGGTAAACCACCTGAGACAGTATCAAGTCATAGAAAGGAAAGTTTAGATTTTTTTTTTTTCCTTTTTTTTGGCAGCGATTGAGATCGGGGGGAGAAAGTCGAGAAAAGGGAGCAGAGTACCGGTATAATGAGAGGTGCGGCCAAGGGATGTAAGCGGGATCGGAGGTCGGCGGGGCGCGGAAAGTAAAAACTCTAATACCCATTTGCCGATGGAGCACTATTCATAGAAGCTTGTCTCCTTCTAGCTACCTCCTTCTTCTTCAATTTTATTTCCCCCTTACGCTCCCTTAAGAGTTGCTTCGCGCCTGCAGTTAGCACCGGCATTTCTGGGCTCAAATTGACCGCCATGAGCATCTCATTGACCTGGGTCTCGCTGCTAAGATGCGGGCAAGTGTTTATACCAGGGAGATGTGCGGTAGAGCAAAGTTGGCAATGCTGCGCAGGGATCTCTCTCAGCGGGCACTGGCCTGGTGGGTGGGGGTTGCCACAAGCTAAGCATTTACCGTTGAGATTTGGATAGGACATGGTCACCGAGCCAGGTGCGGTGTGGAAAACGTGAAGCGGAGGAGGAACCATGGGTGCAATCGGGGCGACGGGAGCAGCGGGCATCATTTGTGCCATCGGTCTGCTAGGCATAGCAGGTGCGGGAGGGGCACCATAAACGTGCTGTGTCGACTGTAGCGGATGAAACTTGTCGATTGGGGTTCTATTGAATGATGCGGGAGGAGGTTGAGGGGGGTAAGGAGGGTAAGGAGGGTAAGGGGGCTGAGCAACAGGAATATGTCGGTTTGGATGCGGAATGTAAGGTGGGGGAGGACGCGGCATCGCCGTGAGGTTGGAGTCTCGGGGGGTTGGTTCTGTTGGGATTTGGGGGATAATTGGTGTGATTTGGGGACCAAAGTCCTGAGTACGGTTAGCATTTAGAAGCTTGTCTGAAACCTCGCTCCCTGCCCGGCCCTCCTCCGAGTCCGATTCGGGGCCTAGGGAATCATGAAAATCCGTGTCACTCGTCGCCTCGGGACCCCGTTTGGAAGAAAAATCGAACCCCATTCTGTAATCAACCTTTTTGTTTCTCCTCCCCCTCCCAAACTCTTCGGCTTTGGAAGCTGCTTCTAGCCGAGCCTCCTCTTCCCGCTCCTTCAAAACTTTGTCCCAGAATCCGAGCGGGGCCTCCTCCTCTTGCTCTTGACCAAAGCCTTCCTCCAATACTGATGTATCATTAGCCCAGACTCGGGCGAAACTGAAGGCAGTTTCCCCAGTGTTTGCTCCGTCTTTCTCAGCGACTGTTGGCTCCTCTGTAGCAACTTTTTCGAGAAGCTTGTCCACGCTATCGTCATCGTACCGGATTCTTCTCGCCTCAGATGCTTCTCCCTCGTCTTCGAATAGCGCCCTAGCTCCGAATTTCAAGATACTCTCCACATCAACTTCCTCTTCTTCTGTAGCATCCATCTTTTCTATGATCAAATGGTCGAGGCTTAGCTTCTTCTTGCCAATTTGAATGATCTTTTCCTCTGCTGTATCTCTAGTCACGAGATGAAAGACCTGCACTCTTTTCGTCTGTCCAATCCTGTGGGCCCTGGATAAAGCTTGGATGTCTTGATGAGGATTGAAATCTGGATCTAGGATGATGACAGTATCTGCTGTTGCGAGGTTAATCCCAACTCCTCCGGCTCTCGTCGAAAGCATGAATGCGAAATACTCGGAATTCGGGGCATTGAATGAATCAATCCTCTTTTGTCTCTCAAGAGTTGACACCGCGCCATCGAGACGCTGATATTTGAGATCTAGTGCAAAAAGGAAGTCCTCTAGAATATCCAACATACCCAAAAACTGGGTAAACATAAGCACTCTGTGTCCCCTTTCTTTGAGCTTTGGTAGCAATAGGCTTAGTAGCTCCAGCTTGGACCCAGCGTCAACCAAATTTTTGTGTGCAGTTTCCGGGTCAACATTTTGCTCTTCGATGTCCTCGTTATAGAGGAAAGGATGACAAAGACACTTTCTTAACTGCATTAGCAGGTTATTAAGCTTTGTCCTCTCAGTAAGCTTGATTTTCCCCTTTCCATGTTTGGCAAGAATCGATTTAATGAGGGCAGTATCCTTGGTTAGAATGGATTTGTAGAGTTTCCGCTGAACATTAGTCATACTGACAGGGACGATGATCTCGGTCATTGGCGGTAAGTCCAGCACCATGCCTTTGGTCCTTCTCAAAAAGTATGGTCTGTCCAGGGTCAGTATGAGTCCCAGAAACCATGAGTTCATGTAAAAGAGAGCCTACCGAATCATAGCATGAAGGTTGGGCACATTCTCTTTTGTGAGTTCCCCGAATTCCTCCTCCATCTCGGCTGCCTGTAGCTTTGGATCCAGAAATTGCAGCAAATTAAAAAGTTCCCTCGGATTGTTCTGCAATGGCGTGCCGGTCATCAAGAGCTTGAAACCAGCATGATATTTCGCCATCTCGGTGTGGAACTGGCTCCGGTCATTCTTTAATCTCTGTCCTTCATCAACAATTAGTGCTTGCCAACGGATTGGCCTAAGGGTCTTTGCGTCGGAAACAGGCGTGTTGTAGGATGTAACAACAACGTGACATTTGAGATCTGTGGTGCCAGGATGAAACATTTCGTATTTTTTCTACCTTTAGTTAACACAGCATCACAATAACCTACGTAGGGGGAAATACTGAAAGCCTGCGAGCAGTGTCGACGCTGGGGTATGCTACCACCCGCATGTTGGGAAGCCAACGCTGTATTTCTCGTTTCCTTTCGACAGTGTTAGCGTTTCGTCAAAGAAGGTGTTATGCCAACGCATGGTGCGCTATACTGACCAGTTCGGCACGGTCGAGTTAGGAACAACGATCAAGAAGGGCCACACGTTATGCTCCTCAAGCAACACTGATAGGAACGATATGACTTGGATCGTTTTCCCTGCGGCAAATTAGTGGCACTCAGACAAGGACCAGGGCTGAACCTACCAAGTCCCATTTCGTCCGCGAGAACTGCATTCTGACCTTTCCACCACTTATAGTATAGCCAACTGTAAGAGCATTAGCACATGGTATATCGAGGCTTGAAATTGGTAAGTTGTAATAACTTACTTTAGTCCCTCCATTTGATAGTCCATCAAAGTTCCGCCTTTTACATACTCAGGTTGCTTCTTTTTTACAAGCTTTTGATCAAAGTTGAGAGAACGAGCCTTCTTTATACGATCGAGAATCCCTCTTGCGCCGCGGACGTAAAATCCATGGATATAATCTCCGTAGGCCTGCTTCCATTCCTCCCACCTCTCCTTCTCACTCTCCTTGGGAGGTTGTTCCCAGGCCGCCTCTTCGTACCCCAAGCCTCTGAATTTGACATAAGCTTTAGTCACATCGGTTATCCTCAACAGGTCGAGTTCTGCGTCACTACCGACTGGGACATAGGAGTCGTATTCAACATCTAGGCAGATCTCTATCCGAAGCCACTCCTCGGGAACAGCCTCTTCAGTCGTCATACAAAGTTTTGGACCCCTCTTCATGAACCCTGTATGAAGCAAGGGGAAAGCTCCGGAAACCCATGCCCCAGGCAACCAAATGCAATGAAAGTAAGATTGCCTGGCGAACTTGGCTAGGTACTCGCGCTCGTCTTCAACGAAGTCTGTGTAGTCGATTAATTCTGGTCTCATCTGTCTAGCCTGCTTGTCAGAGGGACGCCATGCGAGGATAACATCAGCCTTCTCCCTGTGTTCCTGGCATAAGTCGCATCTCCATTCTCGTGAATATTCCTCCAGCCGATTTTCGGCAGTAGGCTTGCCGACACTCTCAGCAGTAGCAGGTAGATGGTTAAAATGCCACGCCCTTCGGCATCCACGACAGCGGAATAGGACGTTTTCAGGGGTATAGAGCCGTTCTGGATCAACCTCAACGTCAGAAGTTTCAGCACTAGCATTCGCTGATGCATCCTTTTTCTGCGTAGATTTGTTCTTTAGGTTTGAGAAGGGTTGACAAGATTTCCCTGTGATACGACATGCTGTGCACTTATCTAGATACGGTGCAGTGGGTCTCTTAAGTCGAGCCTTTCCTATGCAGCGTTTACATTGCAGAACATGGTTTTTGCCGGCCACCTTGGTGATAAGATGCTCGCGATTGTTACGATGTCCTAGGCAAAGTTGATGATAGGTGTAAGAGCAACCCTGGCAATATATCAGGATACCCCTTGATTTAGAGGTACCGTGGTCGAGGCAGGTATCGCATGTACGATCGTGAAATCTAGCAAAATCTCCATGTTTGTCCAAAGACGGGAATATCTCTTTGGCACGAACAATTTGGGGCTTTTTAGGCTTAGCAACAGTGTCGATATCCATGAAATCGTCGTCGGAGGCATTTGGGTCCGGCTCTCGGTACATATTTTTGCGTCCTGTTGTCCGCCCCGAACGCCTCTCAGGAGGATCGTCATTGCCATAATCGGAACTCCCGTATCCAGCACCCGTTGCATTTCTACGCCTTGATGATACGAGGCCTCGGTGACGCCTACCGGGCGGGGGCTTTAGATCAGAAACAATGAGTTCGTCGTCATCGTAACCGTAAGGAAGCATTTGGACTTTGGAAAGTCCGGTCGACCTGGTGCGCCGGCCGCCGCCTTTGGCCGGGTTTCGAGACTTGATGGCCTTATTAGCATCCTCATCTTCTGAGGACTCTATTCCTTCAGCTTCCCGCATAGATTTTCGCTGCTTCGCAAGTAGTGACAAATTCCGCTTCCTAAGTTGGCGGCCCTGGGTAGGGGGTGCTGACGAATTGTTATCAGTTTGGGGGGCTTGATCAGAAGAGTCTGAGTCAACATGTCGTCCAGAACGCGAGGGGCTGCCAACATTCCTGGGAGTAGCAGTTTTACTGGGGCCCTGACGACCCCGAAGACTTGATGCGGAAGTATCCCGCTCAGAGCCCGTCTCCTCAGAACTGGTCGCGTCCGGCAAAGTGTTGTCCCGGCTAACAAAATCCGCATATGCTTTTTCCCAATTATCGTAGCGGGCCAGCTGAGTGTAGGGCATCTGTCAATTCGATCCGCGGTTAGAATTTCCCGCCAGAGGTTGAATAATTTTTTCCAGGAACAGAAATTTACCATAACATGGCTACCATCAGCAAGGTTTGCCTTGCAGTGGAGCACACCCATAATCTCCACTTCCGCTCTGATCTTCTTGATGAGCCTTTCTTCAGGGAAACTCTGATAGTCATCACGGTTGAGCCCGAGAGACTCGAGTGTAGGAAGATCGATGGCGAACTCCGGTTCAACACGATCACCCGGGGCTGGGCTGAGTGCCGCCAGAAGCTGGGCAGACGCTTCGTCTGGAGCCTCAACCTCATTTTCAGAGTGATAAGACATCTCAATGTCGCTATCTGCCGTTAGCGGCATGGCTAAATTGTTTGTACTCTCGGGTGAGGACGCGTCGCCAGAGAAGGGCTAAGAGGAAGCAAATGGGTGAGAAAGTGAGAAGAAAGGATGTTGAGGGTAAAAGGAAAGTTTGATACTTGTGGCGGTGGGGAAAGGGGGCGGGGGTGGAAGGGGACAGAGGTGAAGTCAATAGAGAGGGTTGGGAAAGGGAGTGAAGGGTGGGTTGGGAAGACGCGACCTGACGGAAAGGTTAAAGAGGCGTTTGGTTGGCGAGCATCAGAGATCAACACAAGATGGAGGCTCTGAGTGATACGCGACCTGCATTCATGAAATTCCTACCCGCATAGAAGTTTTGCGGTAATCATCTGGATGTCACGGGCCTGGAATTTGCCGCTTGGTAAGCAGCCCGAAAAATGGAGGCTTAAACCCCCACGGCTCTTCCTCCCTTAATAATTCTCCCCCCACTATCCAGGCCCAATTGGAAGGCTGATACAACGCAGTGGAAACCACAATGAACACCCCCCAATTAACTCGATTATTGCATAAATACCCTATCAAAGTGCTCTACAAACCCCTACTCCGATCGCTTTCCACAGATTCTGCCATCAACCGCGGTCTCCGTCGTTCAGTTGCTGCAGATCATTACCGGTACTATGATCCTCAAGAAGATACCCCCGAGTACGACTATGATCCCGAGCCTGCAAACTACCAAAATTTTCCTCCGCCCCCCAGTCCCATAGTCCGACGAGTTGCCGCCAGGAGAGAGGGAGAACCTGAGGACGATTACTTCGAACCGGAGCCAAGACGAGAACTATCACCTCGACTTGACCACGAACCCCCTCAATTCCCTTACACTCCTGCCCCTCGTCGATATATACCAAAAGTAAATGACGAGGCAGAATGGATATATGGCACCTCTGTGGTAGAGGCTGCTCTGAGGTGCAGACGGAGGGAACAACTATACAAACTTTACGTCTACGCAGGCCATAACAGAACACCCGCCGCTCGAGAGCGGGATCGGGAAATGAAGGATCTGGCGCGGACCGCGGGTGTAGAAATTGTCGACGAGGAGGACATAGGGAAGATGGATAGTATGAGCAACTCGAGGCCGCATAATGTAGGTATGCTCTGCTCCGGGCCGCCACCTCTCTCCTGACGCTCACATGTATTTGCCCAAGTTGATAACAAACCTAATTGACTATCATCCAGGGCTATATTCTTGAATGCCTGCCCATAAAAAGAACTCCCATCATAGCACTCAAAAACGTCCAAGAAGATAAAAACTTCTTTACACTGGAAATGGCCAGGCATTACTTCGACGGCCGGCCAGTGGTCGAGCACTATTATGATAAGATTCGCTGCAGGGACCCAACAAGAAGATACCCATTCGTTCTCATGCTAGACGAAATAGTGAGCCCCCCCCCTCGCAGTTTTAGATCGGAACCTCTACTGATCCATTCATCCATCCACCCACCCAGTTGGATCCCGGCAACATGGGGGCCATCCTCCGCTCAGCCTACTTCCTGGGCGTAGATGCTGTGACCATCACGGCAAGAAACTGGTAATTCACACTCAGCCCCATTCACATTACATCTAACATCAGACAATAACTAGCGCCCGCCTCACGCCCATCTGTCTAAAAGCCTCCGCCGGGGCCGCAGAACTCTTCCCAATATTTGAGCACGCAAGAAGCGAACGCATGATAACTCAGTCCACGGAAAACGGCTGGACAGTGTACGCTGCCATCCCACCGCCGACGAAGAACCAAGCCCGCAGAGATCGATACGTCCACTCATCCGAGGTGGCTGAGGCACTTAGGGAGGGCCCTGTAGTGCTTCTGGTGGGCAACGAGGGGGACGGTCTCCGGCCGCTGCTGAAGAAGCTGGCCAAGTTTTGTGTTAGTCTGGGTAAAGGGTCCGGTGCTGGTGGTTTGGTGGATTCATTGAACGTGAGTTTTTTCTCTTTCCCCGATTACGGTGTAATCACCTTGTGGTCTTGGGTAACCGTTAACACAAGATAGGTTAGCGTTGCGACGGCGTTACTCTGCTCAAAGTTCTTAAAGGTTTGATGGGTGAGACTTATGAAGTGCGTGTACATTATTCTCAAATACTCCCTGTGGTCCAAAACATAGGTCTCCCTGCCATGTATGTAAAGCCCCTCCGCAAAAGTCCTGGTGAAACCGCCCTTTGGCACCAAAACCAGCCACGCTTTCCAACGCCATGCGACCAGAATTACTCCAGACAGTGCACAAAGTCCACCTAATGGGCCCCATGCCCATTCAACCCTTTAACAGAGGCCACTCACAGGCTTATCTACCTTTGGTGGTTGAATTACCGGTCTTCAAAGTTGACAATACCTCGTCATGGCAGTTTTGTGTTTAAATGGCACATTAGAGCAGCTTCAAACCCCCAGAACTAGCCAATCCCCAGCCCGCCAACCAAAGCGAGCGGAATTCACACCAGAGCACCAAGATATCACAGCAACCAAAAGTTGGAAGGGCTAGATGAAAAAATGAGTCCTGGAATCCGTTGTTTTCGGTGCAGAGTAGACCACTCCACCAAGAACCTAGCGGGGGGGGGGGGGGGCTTTAGGTGGTGCGAGTGATGAGATGTGAATGTGTCTTCCGGAGTGTTGCACCGGCAAGGTACTGGTATTGCATCATTCGGCCACACCTATCAGACACGAGACAAAGGGCGAGCAGAGCTCCTAATTTTGTCGCGCTCAACAACAGCAACAATAGATCCACACCACCCGATCAAAATACTACTATTTACCCATCCACCCCCCCCGAAACATACACCGAGTGATTACCCATGATTAAACCACCCAAACCCCCACCCGCAAGCACATAAGATCACAATAAAAAAAATAAAAAAGTCCTTTATCAGTTGTCCACATTCCACCCTCACTTCCACTTTCCGATTTATCATCACACTACATCGCACGCCAACACCTCAACGAGAAGACTAATCTACAATCCATCCATACATCCGTCCTCGCCCACTACTTCTTCCCCGAAAACATTGCCTTAAAATCAGCATTCGACTTCGTCTTCGGCGCCTCCTTGGCCTGCGGCCCATCTACCATCACTGTATCTTCGCTCTTCCCGTCAACATCCTCCTTCTTTCTGACCGCGCCTGGAAAGCCCAAGCCGGCTCTTCTCTTCTGTCCCTTCATTCCTCCCGCTCCCGCGCCCACCTGGTTGGGCTTGAACGCAACCGCCCCGCCCTTGATACCCCCGTTGTTTATAGGAAACCCTTTAGCCACTTTTCTCTCCGGCGACTGCCGCATCAGGTCCGCCAACCCACCGATCTTGATCTTGCGGCCGGCGAGTTCGAACCCGTCGAGTGCGAGGGTAGCTTTTCCAGCGTCGGCGACGGACTCGTATTCCACGATTGCGCCTTGGTGGTCGGGTCTCAGGGTGACCTTGCGCAGCGGACCATACTTTTCAAACATTTGGCGGATCTTGGTGTCGTTTACGGTATCGGAGAGGTTCATTATTCCGAGCGTTTTTTTCTTGATATCAGAGAAAGCAGGAGCGGAGGGCTGGGGAGAGGTAGCGGGGTTTGCTGGACCAAGTGATTTTTGGCGGGGGTGATCCATATTTCGACCAGGTGTTGGATCTTTTGCTTTTTCTGTAGAGGGGCCGGCATTGGTCTTTTGCTTGCTAGGATTTGGGTCTGCGATGCTGATTATGAGTGTTCGGGATTTGAGCTGGGTATTGTTCACCCCTTCTACTGCTGCGAGGGCTTCCTCCTGTAACCGAACTGTTAGTTTATGCATTGTAGAATGGAGGACTTTTAGTTTACCTTTTTAGAAAAAGTCACAAACCCATAACCTTTGTGAGTGCCCTTCTTGGGCCCGGGCGGCAGGCGGACCTTCTCTATTGTCCCATATTTCTGGAACAATTCCTGGACGTCATTATTGTGCGCCTGGAAATCTATATTTCGGATATACACCTCTCGGCCCTCATATCTTGATGAACAATCAGTTACGGTTCTGGTACATGGGGGACGATGATGCTTACACTGCGCCAGACCGCTCATGCTTCTGATCAGGCGCTGAGATCTTAACCACAAGCGTTTCCTTGCCTCCAAGTTGTTTGCCATGCAGAGAGGTCGCCTTCTGAGCTTCATCAGACGAAGCAAATTGGACATAGCAAAACCGCCGATGCGTATTGTACTTCAAACTTGGAAAGCGGATGTCGACTATCTCGCCGCACTGAATTTTACCTCTCAGTTTCTAGTATCTAGTAATCTGTGGTTGGGTTATGGAGGGGGGGGTTACATCTTTGAACAAATCTTTGATATACGCCTCATCGGCAGTCGGCGGGAAATTTGTAACGTAGAGGGTTGACCCGGTCCCAACCTGAACTTCGATAGAGTGCCCATCAACAATCTTCAAGTTTTTAGTCTGAGCAGTGAGAACATCTTCTCTATTCTCGAATTCAACAGTTGCAGTTGAAGTATTTCCATCCTTCTCCACAATAAGCTTTAAACTATTGATCGTACCGCACTTTATGTCACATGTTAGTGACCAAAAAACTTTCTAGGGTGGAGCGGAATGAGGAATTTACATCTCTGAAAAACTGTCTGACCCGCACCTCCGGGTAATTCAGTGGCAGGTTTTTCACGATCACGGTGGTATTCTCGCGGTCACGTTTCGCCACGGAAGACGCCGAAGGAGGTGAGTGGGCGGCTGGCTTCACCGTAGCCAAGGTCTCAACAGCTTTGGATTTCTTTTTGGGCTGAGAATCATCAGCCTCAGCAACACTTCGACGCCTCTTGGAACTGGCCCTAGCTGATTCATCAGTCTGTGGTGTATCTGCCTCCTGCTGCTGGTCCTTCATTGTCTGCTGCTGCAGAGCAGCAGCTTGTACCTCCTGGAGAATCGATGTCAGTGCTGAGACAACCACGAAACTTATAAGACACAAGAGTCTCCCACCTGTGCTCGCCTCTCCAGAATCTCTTTAGAAAGCTTCCGATAACGGACAGTCGCGTACTCGACATCCTCGACGTTTCCGAAATCTTCAACATGGTTTTTCCATATCTCCAGGATCTTCTCAGGCCAATCTAAGGTATTCCTCTTCAGAGCTGCCTTTAGAGCCGAGCCTGCATAATCTTTGTCCTTTGGTCCATGTGAAAGTTCCCAGTGATAGTAACGTAACCAGTATTCATAGGAATTGCCCTGGGTCTTAGCAAGCTCCTTCCAGATTTCCCTTGCAGAGTCAATTTTCTTAGCAAGAGTACAGAAGTTGATATGAATCCTTTGAAGGCGATACTCAGGATCCTTTTTGCCGGTTTCTGTGTGCGGTGTCAGCCAGATATCTGAATAATCGGAGGAAAGAGCGCGAAATCCCCTACCAGTAACAGCCTCAGATATCCCCATCTCTGCCATATCGAAATCATCCTCCCCGGCGTCGTGTTCAAAAGCTCTTCTCTTCAAGAACCCGCACCAGGCAATGTTAACTTTCAAAACCTCCTCCAAACCGCCCAAATCCAACATCCCAGTAGTGGTGGCCCGGTGTTTGATATCAGAAACCTCTTCAAATGGCCTATACGCCCTCTCCAAAGAAATTATGTACTGGGCCCACAGTGTCCCAGACCATGGGCAATGTCTCGTAGCACGTTTCAAAAGCGCCTTAACACGAAGGCCTAATGATTTCTCAAGAGCAAAAAAGACATATTCTTCCCAAACTCTGGCTTGTTCACCGAAGCAAAGTAGACACCGTTCATAGAGTGCGCAAGCCATGTCTACGTCGAGTTTCTTCTTCGGCTGGGAGGTTTCCCATTCCAGATATTCCGCCCAAGCATTCCATTCCTCTGCCAAGGAGACTTGCCCACGCTTAGCGAGACGATCCTCATACACGGAGCGCTCATTGTACTTTGCCAGGGCTGCGGAATAAAGCTTGTTGGTGCTAACCATTGTAGATTCATAATTCGCGTTGTCATATCTGGTGGTGAAGGAGCTAAATCCAGAGAAGGTATCACTGATGGTGGTGTGTGGGACTTGGAGACGAGCGACATAAAGACTTCGAATAAATTCAACCTTTAGAGGGCTGGGCGACCAGTTAGCTTTATCCATGAACAAGGTAGAGGAGAACTTGCGTTGAGTTGGCTTCCAAATCCATCATCATCAAATCGCGATATCTATTCCAGAGCACATGGCTCTCAGCAACATTATCCTTGGTAGCAAGTGAGCCCAGCCGATAAGTCTCAACAACCAGTTCCAAAGTAAAACACTCCCTCAAAGTAACCTCCTCCTCCTCGCTAAGGACCTTCTTAGCCTTACCCTTGCCGATAGCATCTCCGTCCCTCCCCAGAGAATACTGGGACTCGATATATTCAGCATAAGTCTTCCACAGCTTAACACTGGCGGACTCCTCCTCGACAGCCTTGGCACAAAGCTCCATGACACCAAGACGCTCCTCGAGACCACCACAAATGGATATTTCGTCGGCAATCCACTCAGCCCACATAGTCTCGTTTAGAGGAAACCTCTCTATCATGTCCTCGCGAGCCTTCCGCAGGTCCTGGATGAGGGGGTATGGCCCCGCCTCCCTCGGGTCGGCCCGGTGAGCGAGGAAACCGCGACGCAAAAGGGAAATATACTCCACATGAGATTCGTACTGATAGGGCCGGTCGGTGATAGAAGCCAAAAGATCGGCGATGCGCACGTAATCCTCCTCCGACAGGGGCACTGGTGCTGCTATCTCGTTTTCGTCACCATCGGATGCATCCATCATAACGGCTTCGTATGCCGCGCCAATGCCATCGCCAACCGCGACAGCAGCAGTGGCATCGTCACCGTCTCCACCAGTCATGACCTCATCCCGAACTTCCTCCGATGGCCCACTCATTCCTGGCGCGGTGAATGCTTTCGAAGTAGACGCCTCGCTAACTTTGAAGGGCGACTGTCGGGGATTTGAGGCTGGCGTAGTATTGGATGTGTGGCCCGAGTGAATCGGGGAATTGGAGTCTGTATCGATGAAGGCTGGTCGAGACGATGGACGCGGGGAAGCGGAGGGATTCGCCGGCGACGAGTAGTCGTCTGACGGCGATAGAAGCGAGTTGATATCCATTGCAACCTACTTTTTTTCTGCGTTTCCCTCTTTTGTTTCTTAGCAACGACCAACCAGCAATGTTATAGAAGGGGAGGGGGGGAATCTACTGTATGGGTAAATGTGCGCGTGAGGAGGCGTGAAGGGGCGGTGAAAAGTTTGTGTAATGGGCGGAATAGTGATAAGATTTCAAACAGGAGAGGTTGATCTCTTACACTGGAACTAAACAGATGGGATCTAAAGAAATGAAGCCCCTACAGCCTTTATGAAAGGGGGAAAGGAGGGGGGAAAGGCTTCTAGAAAGCTCTGTGGAGGAATTTAGGGTCCTAGCAGCAAACAGAAAAAAAAAGGTTGAACGGGGCAAGGACAGCCAAGACTTGTCCTGCTGGTCCTTTCAGACAAAGACGAGGAGCAAAGAGGGCAAGAAAGAGAGAGAGAGAGAGAGGAGGAGAGAGAGAA
>LN891144.1:12297-26632 GCA_900010015.1 Tuber aestivum
TGTGCGTCCTGTGCCTGAGACGCACAGGCCGCACAGGAGGCAAGAGTAAATTTTTGCTGATGTAAAGGTATCTTGCACACCAACCAGTGGAGAACACCGAACAGCGGTAACAGAGATGGGATAAACTATAGTAGAAGAATTTGCCAACATGTTCCCCGACAAGATACTGGAATGATTGCCGCCCTTGCAAAAAATCAACCACCCAGTACAACTAATCCCAGGATCACAAATCAAAGACAAACCTACATACTCGATACCTGAAGCATACAAGTCTAACCTACCCTAGTGGACCCAAGCGAAGATAAAGCAGCGAGTTATTTACTGCGAAGCTGTAACAGGTGCAGCCCCTATCTTTGTATAACCCAAAAAGGACAAAAACGGAATCAGACCCCTGGTTGACCTAAAATGCCGCAATGTTCAAATGATAAAAGACAAACCCTTGATACCCTGGCAGCAAGACATCATCAATGCGGTAGGACGGAGAAAGTACTGGAGTAAGATAGATCTCCGCGATGTGTATTTCGAAACAAGAGTGGACCCCAGAGATCAAAGAAACAACTCCTTCAAGTCGCTATTTGGAACCATGATTAGCAAAGTGATGCTACAAGGAGATAAAAATACACATGCCACATTTATGCGTATAATAGAAGACCTGTTAGGTGAATCCCTACATGATTTTGTGTAAGTATACATTAACGACATCCTAGTATTCTCAGACACCGCAGAAGAACATATGAACCACCTACCGCAAGTTGGTGAAAAACTGCACCAGGCACAGCACTACGCAAGCAAAAAGAAATGAGATGTGTTTGACAAGGAATTGGACATATTGGGACATATCGTTGATGACGAGGGAATCCACGCAGCCTCTGAAAAGATACGGACCGTGGAAGACTGGACCACACCAAGAAACAAAAAGGAGTTACAACGATTTTTGCCATTACTGAACTATGTGGCACAGTTCCTGCCATATCACGCCACTTTGGCGGGACCCCTCAAGGACCTAGCAGCTGGGGCCGAGTGGGTATGGACAGTAACTTATAACCAAGCATTCAGAAACATTAAGCGATTACTACGGGAACATACAGTCATGCAGCACCTGACGGATTCATGGGAACCGATATGGCTGATAACCGACATATGTGACATAGGGGTAGGAGCATGGGTACGACAAGGACCCACATGCAATACGGCTTGACCAGCAATGCTCTATAGCAGAAAGTTTACTAATGCACAATTAAACTATGGAACAATGGACAAGGAAGCACTAGGTATAGGGGATGCCCGGGACAGTTTCAGCCACATCCTGATAGGAAGAAGGTTCACGATAGTAACAGACCACCGCCCGCTAATATTGCTGAAAACGATGAGGCAACCTAGCAGAAAACAAATGAGATGGGTAACAGAGCTCAGCAAATACGATGTACAGATAATATACCAGGAAGGAAGCAAAAACTATTTAGCTGATGCGCTCTCCCGAATTTACAAAGACATCACTCAAGCAGAAGATCCTCTCTATGCTCAAGACACTACAATGCAAGAACACGATCTATCAGACACTACAGAATTCGAACGAAACCCGTCGAACTACCAAACAAGAATATCCGACTATCAACTACCCTCAGTAACGGACACCACAAATTCACCTCCTACCGTACTCCAAGAACCTGAAAACTAGTCAGCGGACCACACCATCCACGATGGAAATGACTGGGGAGATCAAGTTACCCACACTGGTACACCCCCCGAAGATCGAGACCAGGCATGTCTCCACTTTGCTGCATGCGACATTGACAAATGCAATAACCAGGCAAGGGATAAACTAGGATCTGGGTACTCACCCAGACCAAGGTCGAACCAATCAGGAACATCCTATGATACCCCTGATAAAGAAACAATATGAAGAATGCAACCACTGACATGAGAAGCTGACACACCACAACCAATCCAGGATCCCCCCATCTACCACCCCCGGCCAGAAACATGGATTGACCCATCCAGGTTGGAAATACAGACTGAAGGGCCACCCAGTAGCCCGCCACCATTCCTCCTGACCAGTAACGCGAACCAGGGACCATACCTATCCAGGTTAAGCAAGGAATCAGAAACATGTACTCATGAAGTTATGGAATCAGTTATGCCCCCGGCAATGGATGAGTACAGAAGACAATTATATCAACCTATCACAGATGACGCTAGCCACGGCCGAATGACAGCCAGAAGTACCAAAATCGAACGAGAACAAGCCACTTTCTTAGTATGCAAGAAAATGGAAAATAACCTCAGACAACCGATAATCAAAGGCTACCGAAGCGACCCCTCGTATGACAGACTACTAAGCGGTGGCTCAACGGACCTCAAGCTCTACAAATCCGATAATGGACTAGTGTACTCACCAACCCGATATGGGACTTGCTGCTTGTACATCCCTCACAGCTATGCTGGAAATAAAGAAACTTCACGAGAATACATCATAAGAGAGATCCATAACAACGGTCACCATAGCGCAAAAAGAAATC
The DNA here is from genome assembly GCA_900010015.1 of Tuber aestivum. Lineage (NCBI taxonomy): Eukaryota > Fungi > Ascomycota > Pezizomycetes > Pezizales > Tuberaceae > Tuber > Tuber aestivum. The sequence continues at coordinate 14,817 of LN891144.1, forward strand.
TCCATTATGCCACCGATTACTTCTTTTGGCCGCAAATGGACAACGACTTCCGCCAGTATGTCGCACAGTGCGACACTTGCCAGATCAATAAACCACGTACGCAAGTACCGGAAGGTACTGCCAAAACACGGCCAATACCAGCAGAAGCCTTCGAATCACTTGCCGTTGACTGTGCAGGACCCTTCAACAAATCGGACGGATACGACATGATCATGGTAGTTATGGATAGACTCAGCGCATGGACCTGGTTCACACCTACCTAGGCAACCAATATGACAGAGGAAACCATTGCGGAATTAACCGAGCATGTATGCACGCCGCATGGGTACCCGTGCTCTATAGTTACCGATGCGGACCCACAGTTCACTTCTAAATTCTGGCAACAGTGGTGCAAGTTACTAGGTATCGAACACCTCTGTGCTCCGCCAGGGCACCGTGAGACCAACGGGCAGGTAGAGCCAAGAATCAGAGAATTGAAAACAGCAATGCGAAATATTATGAACAAAAGATAGAATAACTGGAAACCAACACTAGCCGAAGCAGCGGCAAATACAAATAGATCATATACGGAAACCTACAGCTCCTTGCCCTACGCCATAGTATAGGGAAAGAAGTACCCAATGATGAAAACACTGCAATTTGGAAAATTGTCAGTACCAGCTACTGACCAATTCCTAAACAGGCATCAGGAAATGAGAAATCTAGTATTCCAAAACCTTCGGTTAGCACAGTTGCGAACAACTCAAAAAGCACCTAAATCACGCAGAATACACAAACGAATTCCAAACGGGAAACAAGTATTAGTATATGGAAGCTAATTTGTGACCCAAGCAGGAAGGAGCAAGAAGCTAGAACCCATGTGGAGAGGCCCCTTTACGGTAATCGGATTCGATGAGTACACGGAAAACTACACGGTACAAATGGATGCAAAGATGTACCGGCGCCCAGAAGGCACCTTCCATCCAAGCTCAATAAAAAGGTACTTACCAAATGACGACACAAGGTTCCCAGGGCATACCCACGCAAGACCAGCACCAATACTGGTAAACGAGCATCCTGAATGGGAAGTAGAAGAGGTCCTAGACCATCAACGACGATACGACGTGGACGAGTTCCTAATTAAATGGAAGCGATATCCAACGAGCGAAAACGGTTGGGAACCGACCGAGGGACTCGGAAATGCCACTGAATTAATACATGACTGGTGGAGTAACAATAAAGAAGGTGACCTACCAACAATACTCCAAGGAACTATGTGCTGGGCACTAACGTTACCAGAAATAAACAGATAGGAGTATGTGCCATGGACCCCTAAGGGATTCTGGGCACCGTACGGTGACAATGAATTTTCCCCTAAAAACGTGACAGAGGAGGACTCGGAATCACCCACACCTTCAGAAATCTAAGCGAGACCCATACACACACACCTACAGGAAATCCACGCACCCAGACCTTCAGAAATCCAAGCGAGACCCACACACACACACCTACACGAAACCCACTCACCCATGCATAACCTGCATGCACCCTACACAGAAACCACGTACCTGCGTACCCACCCAGAAGCACATAAAAGGTGCACTTTGCACCTGTATACCAGACAGACACCAACTTCCTCAGCGCACTGCAATCTACCTGTCCCTTACACAATTACCCCGCTATACCCTAGCCCGCTATACCCTGCCCCACCATGCATGAGTCGGACTTCACAAGACTCACCAAAAGAGACTCCTACCTATGGCGACTAAACTTGAACCACATGGGCGACATACCTTCCCTCCAAGGACAGCATGCAATTTACATATTCTGTTGTATCTAATGCAACCAGATGGATTGCAGACTCACGAGTGCGGTGTGGAATCCATTCAAAAAAGCCTACCGTCTAAAATGCGCCCCGGTGTTTTTCACCTCCTACACCTGCAGAACCTGCGCTGGGCCGGACTTGGATGAGGCATGCATTGGGGGCCCAGCATGTGTTTATAACTGCCAGTGGCATTTAGTCTCAGAAGATGACAAGGAACTTGGCGAGGCTCGAAATTCATTTCTTTCCTTGTTTGGTTAGTTTTGGACTTGATTTGATCATTTGGGAATTTGTTTGGCGGATTTGTTTTCTTTTGGGGAATGTAACCGGAGCTGGTACTCGGTTAGTTTGTTTTATGTTTTGTTTCAAGTATCGGTTGATACTTAGTTTGTTTTATGTTTTGTTTTAAGTATTGGTTGATACTTGGTTATTTTAACGCTTTGATTGAGTAAGAACATGAGTGAGAATTCATGATCTTACTCAAGAAATATGTACTTAAAAAGACCGCTGTCTTCGCCTTTGGAAATGGCAGACTTCGACAGACAGTATTGTAATATACTCGCTTAAACGGTCTTCTTTATTCTCCTATTACACCACAGAAGCCTCCCTTAGTGAGCCAAGAAGTTGACAGTCTCCGGTAGACATCACCTCTCCCCTATTGTCCCGAACAGTGTGATTCGCATCCCGTCGTGAACACGTTACCTTTTCCATCTTCTTGTACACCAAGAAGGTAGCTTGTTCCCCTTCAACTTCGGTACTTCTAGCTGTTATTCGTCCGTGGCTTGCGTCATCTGCGATCGGTTAGTATAATTGTCTTCTGTACTCGTCCATTGCAAGTGGCATAACTCATTCGATAACTTCGTGAATATATGTTTCAGATTCCTCGCTTAATCTGGTCAGGTATAGTTCCTGGTTCGAGGTACTTGTCTGGAGCAGCGGTGGCGGGCAACTGGCTGGTCCTTTAGTTGGTATCTCCAACCTGGATAGATTGTTCCATGTTTCTGGCCGGGGGTGGTAGATGGGAGGTTGTTGGATTTGGGGGGGGTGAGTTGGCTTCTGATGTAAGGTGTTGCATTCTCGATATTGTTTCTTCGGCAGGGGTATCGTAGAATGTCCCAGACTGGTTCGATCTTGGTCGGGGTGGTTACCCAGAACCTAGTTTATCGCTTATGTGGTAGTTACATTCATCAATGTGGCATGCAGTAAAGTGGAGACTTGCATGGTCTCGATCTTTAGGGAGGGTACCAATGTAGATAACTCGGTCTCCCCAGTCATTACCATTACGGATGGTATGGTCTGTGGACCAACTTTCCGGTTCTTGGAGTACAGGAGGGGGTGAATTTGGGGTGTCTGTGATTGAGGGTGGCTGATAGTTGAACATTCTAGCTTGGTAGCTTGATGGGTTTTGTTCAAATTCTGTAGTGTCTGATAGGTCGTCTTCTTGGATTGTAGTGTCTTGAGCATAGGGAGGATCTTCCTTTTGAGTAATGTCTTTATAAATTCGGGAGAGGGCATCAGCTAAATAGTTTTTGCTTCCTTCCTGGTACATTATCTGTACATCGTATTTGCTGAGCTCTGTTACCCATCTAATTTGTTTGTTGCTAGGTTACCTCATTGTTTTCAGGAATATTAGCGGGCGGTGGTCTGTGACTATCCGGAATTTGCTTCCTATTAGGATGTGGCTGAAACTGTGCAGGGCATCCACTATGGCTAGTGCTTCCTTCTCTGTTATTCTATAGTTCATTTGTGCGTTAGTAAATTTTCTGCTATAGAGGATTGCTGGCCGAGCCGTATCGCATGTGGGTCCTTGTCCTACCCATGCTCCTACCCCTATGTCGGATGCATCGGTTATTAGCCATATTACTTCCCCTGAATCCTTCAGGGGCTGCATGATTGCATGTTTCTTTAGTAGTCGCTTAATGTTTCTGAATGCTTGGTCATGTGTTGCTGTCTCTACCGATTCGGCCCCACTGGTTAGGTCCGTGAGGGGTCCTGCTAAAGTGGCGTGATGTGGCAGGAACTGTGCCACATAGTTTAGTAATTCCAAAAATCGTTGTAACTCCTTTTTCTTTGCTGGTGTAGTTTAGTCCTCCAGGGTATGTATCGTTTCAGGGACTGCGTGCATTCCGTCATCATTAATGATATGTCCCAAGATGTCTAGTTCTATGGTAAATAGGTCGGATTTCTTTTTGCTGGCATAGTATTGTGCCTGGCGCAGTTTTTTGCAAACTTGCCGCAGGTGGGTCATATGTTCTTCTGCCATGTCTGAGAATACTGCGATGTTGTCGATGTACACCCACACGAAATCATGTAGATATTCACCTAACAGGTCTTCCATTATACGCATAAATATGGCAGATACATTTTTATCTTGTTGTAGCATTACTCTACTAATCATCGTCCCCAATACAGACTTGAAGGAGTGGTTTTTCTCATCCTGGGGGTCCACTCTCATTTGGAAATATGCGTCGCGCAGATCTATCTTACTTGGGTATTTTCTCTGTCCTACCGCATTGATGATGTCTTGCTGCCAGGGTATTGAGGGTGTGTCTTTTATGATTTGATCGTTGCGACGTTTGAGGGCAACCAGGGGTTTGATTCCCCTTTTGTCATTCTTGGGTTGTACAAACATCGGGGCTGCTTTGGTTACAGTTTCGTGGCAAATAACTCCTTGTTTGATCTTCGCTTGGGTCCACTCGTGTAATTTGGATTTGTACGCTTCAGGTATCGAGTATGTAGGTTCGTCCTTGATTTGTGATCCTGGGATTAGTTGTACTCGGTGGTTGATTTTTTCCAAGGGCAGCAATCATTCCGGTATCTCGTCTGGGAAGACGTCGGTAAATTCTTCTATTATAGTTTGTCCCGTCTCTGTTACCACCATTCGGTATTCTCCACTGGTTGGTTTGCAAGATACCTTTATCTTCTGATCTGAGAAAGTAATTGTCATATTACCACACCCAATGCTTGCTTTGTGACGTGTCCTGAATGGCATTCCGAGGAGCGCATTGTATTTTGCTATGTTCCCAACTAGCATGGGGTTCTTTGGAAAGTTCGCCTTCCCAATCTTCACTGTAGCAGTTGTTTGGGTGTTACTGGTTGATCGTGATCCTTTCATTGCCATGTTGAGGGTTATTGTGTATTTCGTAGAATTTCTTTTCATGCCGTCCGTGGCTACAAATGTGTTACTGAGGATGTGGGAAACTATTGTTCCGGTGACGAACAGGACCCTTGCTGGGAACCCGTTGATATCCACTGTTCCCTCCAGTGATTGGAAGGGGAGTATCCTCTTGTTTGCAGGGGTGGTTTTATAACACTCAATTGTTGCCGTTACCGAATTGATCTTTACTTATTCAAGCTAGTCATTTTATTCTTCTTCTTCAAGGAGGTTGGTGGTGGCCTTCTTTTTTACGGGCGTGCCCTTGGACTTCCATTTGTAGCAATCTTTAGCGTAGTGCCCCTCTTTTCCGCATTCGAAGTACTTATTATTTTCCTTTCACTGCTGCTGTCGTTAGTTGCTGTGCGGACTTGGCCTTCCCTTCTTCTTCTGTTTTTCGGTAGGGCTCTACTGTTGCCATCATCTCTTCTTAATCTCTTGAGTATTATACACATTCGTATCCCATAGGATAGCATCATGTCTTACTGCTCTAGCGATTATCGGGTGCATGTTATCGGTTGCTACCTTGTGTGGTTCCACCACTTGGCGCAGTTTGTTGTGCATGCTTTTGTGGAATTGTTTCTTAAGGGTGTACGATTATATTGTTCTAGTCGGTAACCGGCTATGGTACATGAGTAGTGTGGTTGCTGTTTTGGTTATCTTGTCCATTCTTCCTCCGTGGATTTGTTGGATGGCATTGAATTTGTCAAATATTTCGTCTTTGTTGCTGGATAATTGGAATCGTCCTCTTAGGAAGTTGGCAATTGTAATTGCACGTACTCTATCTGGCTCGAGGTATTCTGAGATACATTCTTGGTAGGCTTCGGTTGCATCATCTATACCAAACGCTACGAGCTAGATTCCGGAGCCGTAATCTGTGAAATCCATTACATGTGGTGTTACGTACCGTCGCACGGTTACAAGCCATCATTCGCATGCCTCTGGTCTAAGGTCCTCTCCCTTCCCAGAGAATGTTTTAGGCTGTGGGAGTTTCATTTTAGGCTTTGGTCTAGTCTGATCTGCCGGCGGGACAGGTGGGTGTAACGGACAGGGTCTGAGGGTCGGGTAGCCCAAGGCACACAGGGGATAGTAACAGGCAAGAGTCAGGAAGCGAGGTTCAGGAACGGGAGTACAACCGAAGCGAGTTGTACAAGGCTCAAGGGGTTCAGGGGTTCAGGGTCAGGGTTCAGACGTTCAGGAAGAGGCGAAGTAGAAGAGAGTGTAATTCCTAGGTACTGGTGTCCAAAGGAGATTACCAGATTACATGAAGAATATAAAATATAAGGGGGCACACCCCCTTATATAGCTAGGAAATCCTCCATGATCAGTAATACAACAGAAAACTCTTGGCATGGCGCGCAGCCGCAATCCGTCCGTCAGGTTCCACCAGTCTCCACCGCGCGGCAACCTATCCCAATCATAAACTCAAGGAAATCCTACTATGCAACCTAGAAAACCACAACCCATATATGCAACGAAAAATCCAATGCCCCTTTCCTATATCGGGTCAGGTGGCCATGACACTAGCTCTCCTCTCCGACGCTGAAGTCCTCTGAGGCCTGTTATTCGGGTAAGGGTCTGGGCTTATCAGGATATGGTTCATGGAATCCTTCCAGGGCCTGAAGTCCGTTGACAGAGTCGGCAGGCTCCCAGGTAGCTTCTGCGTATCCTTTCCACTTGATGAGGTACTGGAGGCGGTTGCGGACAAACTTGGCGTCCAGGACCTTCTCCACTTGCCATTCTTGTTCGCCATCTACCTCCACTGGTGGTGGCGGCAGTATTTCCTCGCCTGGGAGGGGGTCGTGTGAGACGAGGTCAAGGAGGGAGATGTGGAACACGTTATGGACCCTCATGGTAGGGGGGAGGCCCAGTCGGTAAGCGTGGGTTCCTACGTTGGCGAGGATAGGGTAAGGGCCGAAGCGTTTGTCGTCAAGCTTTACAGAGGGGCGTTTGGTTCTGACGTTCTTCGCATTCAACCAAACACAGTCTCCGATCTGGAAACTGGGTGCAGGGAGCCTTCCTTTGTCGGCATACTCCTCTTGGCGATCTTGGGCGAAGGTGATCTCGGTCCTGAGGTGGTCGTGGATGTCTTTGATACGATCCACGAACGTTCCGCCAATGGCCTGGTCGGTGACCTCAGAAGGGGTGTCCAGGAAGTCCATGCGTGGGTCATAGCAATGGTTGGTGAAGAAAGGGGACATGCCGGTAGACTGAGAGGCATGGTTGTTGGCCGCGAACTCCGCCATGGGGAGCCAGAGAGACCAGTCGTCCTGCTGGTAATTGACAAAGGCCCGCAAGTACTGTTCTATGACAGCGTTAACGCGTTCGGTCTGACCATCTGTTTGAGGGTGGAAGGCTGTTGACATCTTCCTTGCCACCTGTAACCTTTCACACACAGTTCTCCAGAAGTCCGCTGTGAACGGACTACCTGGATCAGAGGTGATGGTCTTTGGGAGGCCGTGATGTTTCCAGATGTGGCGGAGGTACAGGTTGGCAAGGGTATGAGCGTCGATGGTGGTACGACAGGGGATCAGGTAGCGCAGTGTGGACATCCTGTCTACCACTACCAAAATAGCGTCTTTTCCCTGGCTCCAGGGTAAACCAGTGCCAAAGTCCATGGATATGTGTTCCCAGGGACGGTCCGGTATCGGTAATGGGCGTAGGATGCCAAAGGGGGCGTGCCGAGAGGTACGACTTCGTTGACAGCTGTGGCAGTTGGCCAGGAAGCGTCCGATGTCCCGTCTCATGCCAGGCCATACGCAGCGTCGGGACACAAGCTCATGGGTCTTGGCGCATCCAGGGTGTCCCGCAGAGGGTGGGTCGTGGGATTCCTGTATCAGTCATAGGGGCAACTCGTCATAGCGAGAGACATAGATCTGGTCGCGGTAGAGCAGTCAGTCTCTCTCACATCGGCATTCGTTTGATGACAGCAGGCGGGAGTGTCGGTCGCCCTTGTCGACGGCTCGGAGAACCTGGGTTGGGATGCTGTCAGCTTCATAGGCCTTTTTGCAAAGCTCTTGAATAGGGGACGCTCCAGTAGGGAGCATAATGTTCGCCAACAAACTCAGAGGCTGAGACTTCAACACCACCTGGGTCCGGTGGTTCTTTCGTTCCTCCACCTCCTCCTGGGTCTCGTTTTTGATGCGAGTCAAGGCGTCGGCTTTGCGGTTGAGCTTCCCTGGTTGGTACTCGATATGGTAGTTGAACTGTGACAGGAATTTGGACCAACGGGCCTGTCGGTTGTTCAACAGCCTCTTGGTGGTGAAATGTTTGAGGTTGAGGTGGTCTGTTAGGATGGTCACCTGTCACCCCAGCAGGTAGCATCGCCATTCCTCGAAAGCTCTAGCCACGGCCATGAGTTCCTTATTGCAGATGTCGTAGTTGCATTCCGCGGAACTATGCTTGCGGGAATAAAAGGCGACAGGGTGGAGGCGTCCGCTATCATCCTTTTGAGACATGACACCAGCGGAGACGAAATCGCAGGTGTCAGTCTCAATGATCACCTCTTTGTAGAAGTTAAAGTGGGCGAGGACAGAGGCGGTGGTGAATGCTTTCTTTAACCGATCAAAGGCGCGTTGACACTCGGGGGTCTATACAAAGGGGCGGTTCATTTTGGTGAGGGCAGTGAGGGGGCGTGCTAGCCGCGAGAAGGCACGAATGAAAGGTCGGTAGAAGTTGCCAAACCCTAAGAACGCGCGCACTTCGCGTACACGGTCGGAGATGGGCCAGGTAGTGACAGTTTCCACCCTGGCGTTGTCCATACGAATGCCCCGGGACTGATGAAGAAGCCTAGGTATTCCACATGGGTGAAATGGAACTCGCACTTCTGTGTCTTGGCTTCCAGTTCGGCTTCCTGTAGCGCTTTCAGCACCCATCGTACATGCTCAACATGTTCTTCCTCGTTCTGGCTGTAAACGAGGATGTTGTCGAGGTAGGCCATACAGAACCTGTTTAGTCCCTGGCGTAGGACCTTGTTGATGAAGGCCTGGAAGGTGGCGGGGCCTTTGGTGAGGCCGAAAGGCATGACATTGGAGTCGAAGAGTCCATATCGGGTGCGGAAGGCCGTTTTCCATTGGTGCTTCTTATCCACGAGGACTTCGTTATAGGCCCCACGGATGTCGATCTTGGAGTAGATGTTGGCCTCAGCTATGTTCATAAAGGTTTCTGTTAACAACGGAAGGGGTCCTCGGTCTTTGACCGTCCCTTTGTTCAACCCTCGGTAGTCCACGCATAGTCTCAAAGTGCCGTCCTTCTTCTTGATGAACAATACGGGCGAGGCCGCAGAGGAGGTGGAGGGGCTAATGAACCCTTTGTCCAGATTTTCATCAATCCATCCTTTTAGAGCAGGAAGCTTGGGCGGGGCCAGGTTGTAGAGGGGACCGAAGGAAGGGGTCAAGCCGGGCTTTAGGGGTATCTGGTGGTCGATCCCTGGTCGACTAGGGGGTACTTGGGTTTGATTCTTTTCTAGGAACACAGGGAGGAAGTCGTGGTATTCCTGAGGGACGATTTCTTTGACCTCCTGTTGTTCCAACACGGTGTGGTCGAGGGCATGTTGGAGGGCATAGGCTTTGAGAAAATGAGGGATTTCATATTCGATCCCTTGGGTGCCAGTTACATCTGGGGTGCAGTTCTTGAGGCAGCATTCGGCTTCGAAGGTAACAGTGTGGGAGGTGAAGCGTATAGTAACATCATGTTGTTTCAGCCAGGGGATACCAAGGGTAAGCGGGTAGCCACCAAGTTTGGTGACAAAGGCGGGGATAGATTCTAGGTGGCTGTTTATTTTGAGGTCAAAGCGGGCGATATGAGTGATGGCCCCTGAGCTAATGGCCCTCCCATCGATGACGGAGAGGTGGACAGGTTCTTTGAGCAAGACAAGGGGTAGGTGGTGACGGCTAGCGAAGTCTATATCTAGGAAAGCATAACCAGTTGCTCCAGAGTTGATGAGGGCATGGGTTCGGATTGTATGTTGGTTGTCTATGAGGTCAGAGGGGACTACCAAGTGGTTATCCTCAATTCCATTTTCTATTTCGTCCAGAGATAAACTAGAAATAACTAAACTAGGAGAAGACTTAACATGTCCCATGTCAGTGCCGATGGCTGCACATGGGACCACTAGTTTTCCGACACTTCTTGGGCAGGGAGGGGCTCCTCAGGAGCGGAGGCGGTATGAGTGCTGGCCCCATGCATCGGGCGAGCTGCCTTGTTGGGGCAGGCACGCGCCATATGCCCATGGCCCCCACAGTAGAGGCAGAGGCCACCATTGATCCAATCATGCCTCTCGGCAGGGGTGAGCTTTCGACGGCCTCCCGAGAGGTCCCTGGGGCCCGAGGCGGTTCCGGTAGCTGTGGAGGCTAGGGGCTCGTCAGAAGCGGGGGTGGCATGGGTGGTGGCCCCGGGCAGGGGGCGGGGTCCCTTGTTGGGGCAAGCACGCGCCATATGTCCATGGCCCCCACAGTAGAGGCAGAGGCCACGATTGATCCGGTCTTGCCTCTCGGCAGGGGTGAGCTTTCGCTGACCTGCTGAGAGGTCCACGGGGCTGCAGGCGGTACCGGTGGCTGTGGAGGAGGTGGCAGGAAGAGCTGCGGGGGTGCGAGGGGTGGCGGGGGCTGAGGATCTCCAGGAGGTTGAGGACAAACCATTCTTTTCTGCGGCGCGGGCGCGGACATTGTTGTCAAGTTGTTTGAGGAGGGAGAGGTAGTCGTTCAAGGATTCCGGGACGGGGAAGACCTGTACCAGGACGTCCTGCAGCTCCGTGCTGAGGCCTTGGTAGAGGGCGGTACGTTTGGCAGCGTCGCTCCAGCGGGTGTTGACCGCCAGGCGTTGGAAGTCGGCAAGGTATTCCACGAAAGGCCGGTTCTTTTACTGGAGGCTCCTCACAGCGCATTCCGCCGTTAGGACCCTGTTAGGGTCGCCGAAGGCCCGTTCTAACTTGGCGTAAAAGGCATTCATGTCCTCGAGGTTGATGAGGTCGGGTAAGCCCTGGTGTTGGACCTGGAGGAAAGCGCGTCTGCGGAGGAGGCCAATGGCATAGCCAAGACGGTGTTGTTCGCTGGTGAACCGGTGGGCGTCACCGTGGAGTTTCATCCCTAGCTGGGTGGCGAAGGGGCGGAGCTTTTCGGTAGTCCCATCAAATTGTTTGGGGTCGGGGATCAAGACTTCTTTGTTGCCGCCAGCGGGGGCTCTGGCACCAGGGGCAGGCATCAGGGCGAGGGCAGTGTTGAGGGACGTGATGGTGGCGTTGGCCTGTGTAAGGCTGGCTTCCACTATGAGGAGACGGGCTTCCAAGCCCTGGTACTCGGTTCAGGCGTTGTCCCGTTCTTGGGTCAAGAGGTTGCAGTGTTGTTGTAGCTGCTGGTGCTGAGGTGTTTGTTTAGGGGGACGGGAGTGGTGTGGCGAGGCGGAGGAGCAGGTGCATTCAGCATTTGACGAGCCAGATTTCTGGCAAGGTTGAACTGGGCCTGGAGCTGATCATGGTCTAGGCTTTGTCCATGGTCATCCTCCAGGTTCACAAGGGTATGAAGGGGACCATTGATGTTATCAGGGAGATGGGACGTGGCCATGGCGTGGTGTGGGTTGGGTCCTGGTAGACGCAATCTTGTGTAACGGACAATGTCTGAGGGTCGGGTAGCCCAAGGCACACCACAACTGGGACAGGGGAGAGTTCGGAGGCGAGGTCTAGGGACAGGCGTACAACCGAAGCGAGTTGTACGATATTCAGGAGGTCAGGGGGTTCAGGGTCAGGATTCAGGGGTTCCAGAGGATGCGAAGTATGAGAGAGTGTAATGCCTAGCTACAGGTGTCCGAAGGTGATTACCAGATTGCGTGAAGAACATAAAATATAAGGGGGCACTCCCCCTTATA
>LN891144.1:26652-37894 GCA_900010015.1 Tuber aestivum
GCCCAAGGCACGACCACAACTGGGACAGGGGGAGAGTCGGAGGCGAGGTCTAGGGACAGGCGTACAACCGAAGCGAGTTGTACGATATTCAGGAGGTCAGGGGGTTCAGGGTCAGGATTCAGGGGTTCCAGAGGATGCGAAGTATGAGAGAGTGTAATGCCTAGCTACAGGTGTCCGAAGGTGATTACCAGATTGCGTGAAGAACATAAAATATAAGGGGGCACTCCCCCTTATATAGCTAGGAGATCCTCCATGATTAATAATACAAAAGAAAACTCTTAGCATGGTGCCCAGCCGCGATGCTTCCGTCAGGTTCCATCAATTTCCGTCGCGCGGCAACCTATCCCAATCATAAAACTAAGGATATCCTATTATGCAACCCAGGAAACCACAACCACTATATGCAACCAAAAATCCCATGCCCCTCTCCTATATTGGGCCAGGTGGCCGTGACACGCACTGGGGCTCGTCGGGTCCCAACCCCGAGTCGTGATGTAGCCTTTTATATGCTCCTGCCAGGACTTGTACACCTTGGTCAAGCGGCGTGGGTGGGCGAAGCCACACCAACCTTTTGCGTACGAAATGTCCCCATAGCGTCCCCTAGTTAAGACATGTGAGTTTCTAGTCTCCCAGTACCTGGATCGGAGTCCTTTTGCTTGCTTTGAATCTTCAACATCCGGTTCGAATTCCAGTTTTTTGTGGGGTCCCGCACAACTCGCACCGGCGACGGCATCAGCCCGGGGGAGATCTTTTCTCCGTTTGGCTGATCCCTCGACGTATTCTGGTTGACTCGCAGGACGTCTGAGGGACATAGAGAGATCAATATTGGTCTGATATAACGAGATTGATAGCAGATAAATACTTCCCGCGCCCAATGAGAGTTGGCGCAGTTTTGGGTGGCATTTTCACATGCTAGGGGAGGGGACACCGGAGAGGTTTGTATGTTTGGAGGAAAGAAGAAAAACAAGCTGGACAATTGACACCGGCGCGAGGGGCCGAAAACGAAAAAAACAACCTTGATGTGTGGGGGATATGTTCCGGATAGGGGAGGTTAGGTAGCACAGCAGAGGGTTGTGTATCGACGGTGGAATAAGGAAGCTTGAGGGTGGTGTGGAGGTGAGAGGAAACGAGGGAAGAAGCCTGGAATAGAAGAGGTTCTTATAACCCCCCCGTCTCTCCCCGTTATCATCACTCCCGTAAGTCAAAGCGTACACGTGAGTGTATACGCAGGGCTCACTAAGACGTCCACCTACGTCACACAGTATTTTCTCTTAACATACACTTTATGTAAATTCATGCAAATTCCTGTAAATGAAATGATGGTAGACTCGCTAAATTGACCCTTATCATCGTGAAGACACTAAATTGACCTTTTAAGCCGCAACATGAGCTAAGACGTCCTCTACTCGAGTACTCGTAGATGCAGGCCACGACCTCACGATGAGTTCAAACCCTAACCCACGCGACACCATGGGTCAGTGTGCGCCTGGAGTTACCACTATTGCACCATATCACCACAAGCAGAGCTTTTACGTCCTCAGCGACTCCAGGTTCTTGATGTCAACCGAAGCCCTTGGTTTTCTTTGTTTTTGTCAGCTAGCGAGGGACACAGAAAACGCCCCGATCGTTCTCCATTCACGAGACTCCATCTTTTGAGTTACAATGGCAGATGTTTATTGAAGGATTGTGCGAGATCTTACCAGTTTGATTCGGAATCTGGGTCACCATTTTCCACGGTTTCACTGCTGCGCTCATAGCCTGATCTCTCGACGTCTGGACTAAATCCCAACTGCTGGACTCCCGGTGAGATTTCCTGATGGGGCACCTTTACCGCGTTGTTACAGCGATGTTCTTCCACTCCGGCATCCTTTTGGGGGTTCCTGAAATGCATCTGACCAATGTGTGCCCCTCCGTCCCGGCCCCAGTTGAATGCCGCGTTTTCGGGAAGGCAAGGTTGCCCCCTCAATAGTGGTGTTTGGGATCTCGGGTTGCCTACGTTACGATAACAATATACTAATAGATCTAGAGGGTCCTCCAGAACTGGATTTGATAGCAGCCAGGCACGCACCGTGTCATCATTGTTGATGAAGACAACGTCCAGTGAAGATAGCGGTTCCTTCGGAAACGCTGCGAGCTTCCTGCGCCCTGTGCCAGTTGCGCCAAGGATGTAGCGAAAGCCTCGCTGAGACACCTGTCTCATAATCATCGCGTACAATCCTTGGATATCATAGGAATCTAACTCTCCAAATTTGGGTCCGTAGACGTGGGGAGGACGCCAGAAAAGAGAGAGGTAGTTTGGAGCGGCTTGCACTTCCCTCCTTTCGTGCCCATGCATACGCTGACCACGTCTTGACGGCCGGACCCAAACAATACGTACCGCACGAGGCCGCCCAAGCAGCGCGCTCCAGTCCAGGTTTTCGCAGTCAGGAAGTGCAAACAAGAATAGACATGAATCTTTGGAAAGGAAGTGACCTGTTTGCAAGTTGTAAGATGAAACCGCGTTGGCAGGACGTGCTGGTTGGACATGTCCAACACCACGAGCCTGCAGTGCATTCTCATGATCCTCTTCTCCCGGGCGGGGATTCTGACCACTCTCGACAGCCTCTCTTTGGTGCTCGCCATCGTTGCCGGCTGGCCCCTCATTCTGACCATCCACGGCAGCAGGGCCGAGATTCTGACCCATTCCGCCACCCGCGTCTACGGCATGGGGGTCGTGATCATCGCCCGCCGGACCCTGATTCTCGCCATTGTCGCTGCCTGGGTCAGTGGGTTGGCCATCATCACCAGCCTGGCTCGGATACGGGTCATTGTCTTCATCTGGGCATCCTTCCGGTGCCGAAACCTGTGCTGCATTCGCCCCCCCCCCGTGGGAGCTGGATCCACGTTGGGCGCAGGAAACGCAGGATCCCAATACGCAGGGGCCGTGGGAGGCAGTAAGGTTGCATCAACAATGATATGCCCTAGAACAATTACCGGACCGGCTGGAGGCTCCGGACCCCCACCTTTGCCCAGAAGAGTAGTTGTGAACTTCATTCCTGAGTCCCTAACAAGTTGAATAATGGCCTCATTGATCTCCCGAATCCTAGGTATGTCATTATTCGCCTGTGCGGTTACCACGCAATCGCAGGCAGGGCGCAGCCTCCTGATGCCATCGAAGATGTTACGAAAATCAGCATTCGGGGAAGTAACAATATTCCCAAAGTACCTGGCTGACATCTGATCTTTGATGCTTTTCTGCCACGCGCCGTACTGCATTCTGCCATTCAGATCCGGCGAGAAGTTAAGAGATGCCTTATATTACGAGATTTTGCGATTCCCCGGGCGCTGAGCTGAAATTGCTCCAGTGAGAACTACAGCAGGCAGCTGGTAGGCCTGTGTAGGTCCGGCTGGAGCTTTCTTTCCCTTGGCCACATACACCACATAGACATATTGTACGTTATTGTTTCGCACCATTTCTTCTTCGTCTGAACTTTTGGGGGTATGGATATGATGGGCGTTGTGGATAGTGTATCTTGTGGAAAGTCTTTCTGGTACAACACTCCTGCATTCTTGATCCTGCATTTATACATCGGGGTTCCTGACATCCTAGTCATCAGGAACCATTTTCAACCTGATCAATACAGCAAGGGAAACTTCGCACGATGCCGACGTCAGAGCCAGGCTCTCTTTCAAGATTATAAACTTAGTATGTCCAGCGACTCTTCGAAATTGGAAACAAATTATTAGTACTAACAGAACTGGATACATAAAAACAAAGTCGAACCTATGTGCTCGTGAGATACGCAGGGCATGCGGTAAACCACTTCGCCTATAGCTCCCTTTGGGGGACCCCGCGACCTAGCTCCCCCGAACCACCCAACAAAACTTGAGCATTCCGCTCACGTCGGAATACTTGCGTTGCACTTCACAACTCCAACAGCACTCGCTCCCATAATGCCTATCAAATGTTCTTATTGTCGCTGCAAATATGCCCGGGCAGGCCCTTACCAGAAACACCTGCGCAGCGCCCATGCCGATCTACGCATTCTTCTCGGGTCGAGTACACTGCCGACCACCTCGGACGGTCCTTTTCGCGAGAGTGAATCTGACTCGTTACGCCACCATAACACTTTCCACCAGATAGATCAGATGGATTCCGACCATGAGTCGGAGGGTGATCCTATGGATTACTCATCTGACTTGTTGAATCCGGATGTTACAGAGGAGCCCTGTATGGAATCACGCGGTGTCTTCGACGCATCCTCAGCGCCCAGCGAACTGGCTATTTTTCCTCGGGGTGGGGAATCCATTGGCGAGGTGAAGGGGTTTGGATGAGACAACCAGAATCTAGCGGAGAACCCATGGGCTCCATTCGCGTGCGCGCACGATTTCAAACTTGCATCTTGGTTTGTTTACAGCAAAGTCCCCAAGTCGCGTATCAATGAGTTCTTTTCAAGTGGCCATGCTAATTCGGCCTCCGTCGGCTACCGTTCAATGCATACACGCGAGAACCACCTCCGTATACTGGATCCATACGGGCCGTATCTGCGATGGTATAAAGGGAAAGTGGATGATGGCATGAGAACGGTACCTTTCTTCCACCGTAACCTTCTAGACTGTGTCCGATATCTTCTTCGTCAGAGGACCTATAGAGAAGATCTTATTTACGCACACCAATGTGAATACGATCACAATGGACAGAGAGTATATGCTGAAATGCATACCGCAGACTGGTGGTGGGAAGTTCAACTACTATACCGATTTCTTATCACCTTTTGTCTAAAGATCTGGCTAACCTATGAGCGGAAACCGTTCCACACGGCACCACGGTTGTTCCAATTATCTGGATATCCGATAAAACCCATCTCACCAACTTCTCCGGTGATAAGAAGGCCTCGCCAGTGTACGTTACGACAGGAAATCTTGCGTTGACTAGGCGTAACAGGCCCGGATCGATGGCTATCCTTCTTCTTGCGCTCCAACCAGTCCCTCCTAAGTGGCCCCAGTCGGCTTCAGCAAACAGATCCCAGAGAGAAATCAATGCCGACACCCTTGAAGGTGGATTCGAAGTCTTATTTGAGCCCTCGCAAGATGCTACGCCCGATGGCGTCCCAATTGACTGTGAAGAGGGGAACGTGCGCAGGTGGTTCCCAATATTGGCTGCGTGGATTGCTGACCATGTGGAAAACGTCGCCCTTCATGGAATAAAGTCCAACGCCTGTCCTAAACGTGAGGTTTGTCCACACCAGCTAGGTGCCAACCCGAACACGGCATATCAGGCCTGAGACCACGCGAGATACGAGGAACTCGAGCAGCAACTTCGCGATGAGTCGGAGATGTCAGATTCAGTGGTGACCCACCCCACACGGGACGCTCTGGGTGTCATGATCGGGCAGGACATTTTCCACGGGCTCCAACGGGTGTCTGCGCCAGACTTGCACCAGCCCGATCTCCTTCATACAATTTACCTGGGACTGTTTGAGCACATGATGGATTGGATGCAAGGATTTCTCAAGAAAGATGGGCGACTACAAGCGTTTGATAATGCTTGGAAGTCGTTGCCGCCGTACGCCGAGTTCTTCATTCCCAAAAAAGCTTACCGCAAGGTTACGCAGTAGCAAGGGAAAGAGATGAGGAATTTGGGGCGATGTCTTTTAGCAGTTTTAGCTGTGGCGTTGAGACTGCCGGACGGTGCGCAACAGCTACCTTTCAAACATGTGCGTGCTTGCGTCAGGTCATTACTCGATTTCAGTTTGATGGTGCAATATAAAAGTCAGACAGCAGAGACTATAAGTTATATGGAACAATATCTCCACAGGTTTCAGGCCACGAAGGATATCTTCTTAGAATTTGGAATGTTGAAACACACACGAGCCAAACTCAAGGATCAGGTCCGGGGGATACGGCGTCAGCAAGCCCAGTTGAATGAATCTCACCCCAGGTCGAAGGTACGGAAAATACGTGAGCAGCATAGCGGGCAGGAAGACCACCAATGAATGGAATTGATTCAGTCAAAATGTCATTTCAACTTCATCAAGATGCATCTCCTATCTCCCTTCCGTGATCATGTCTACCAGTTTGGAAATATTCCCATATATTCAACTGAATCTGGGGAGCTGGCGCATAAGGATCAGAGTAAGGATGGATGGCGACGATCGAATAAAAACCACGCCTCCAGGCAGATTCTGAGCAGCTATAGCCGAACACACACGATCAGAATGAGGCTTTTGAACCTAGATTCACTAAGACACCAAGGAGCTCATATTCCGGCAGACGTTGTCGAGCTTTTGAACAAAGCCGGTACCGGACCTGCACCGTGGGCTTAGTCCCGTCTTGGAGTCCTGAAGGGGCCCCGTAGTGATGTTGCATGTCTGGTCGAATTTTGCAATGCCCTGAGTATCACCACCGAAAACATAAGTAGCGAATTGATCCGATATAGCCGCCAGACACTGCCCGTAGAGCGTCGCCTCCCCGACGATCCTGCTATACTTCGACTCCTTCCCGTTGAACTACTGACCCAACTCGAAATCCCAGTTCCCGCCTTTCCGGAAACCGGTATTTACGACATCCATGGGGCAAGGTCTACGCGATCCCGGGGTTTTCCAAACCAGGCTAGTTGGAATGATTGGGTTTGGGTCCAGGCAGGTGGGGAGTAAATGTATGGTGCGCTCCGCGGCCGTGTTCCGGGAAAGCTCATGGCACTCTTCAAACTGCGAGATTGTAGGCACCAGAAGACAATTCATCCACTCGCTTGTGTTCAGATTTTGAGTGCAGTTAACTCTGGGCGTCCGTCAGAATTACACAATCTTGTCACTGTTCAGCTTAGACCCGATGCGAGAAGGTTTACTATAGTGGAACTAGGCACGATACTTGGGCAAGTCCACCCGGTGCGGGAGGCAGACGGGCGATGGCTGGTCAAGAGTCGCATTGATTTAAGGACGTTTAATGAAATATATTGACAAATGTTGTGCAGACGCATTGCTTATGGAACACTCAGAACTTTTAATATCCGACGCGAATCCTCCTACAACAAACAGGCAATATGGGCATAGAAGGATGAAGGTCTGTTGATAGAAAGCTGTACGTAGAAATAATACAATATGATTAAGACAAAGTGCTAGAAATCAAGTATCTACCGGAGGATCCGCAAACCTGCTGTGAGGAACCATGATATGCTGGGCCGCGAGGGGGCGTCAATATCGTGGATAGGGGACACGAGGGAGGCTCCGATATCTATCAGCTGGTATGAACGTTGCAGCACTGTAGGGAGGGAGTCATAGGGATCCCCAGGAGCAGACAACACAGCAGAGCGTAATCGGGAGGGTAGCGAGTGTTGCGTTTCAAGTCTGACGTTATCCCGAAGTGGCGAGCGTAGGGAGGAGGAACTGGAAGGATTGTAGGATTGTTGCGCGATGCCATGAGGGAATCCGGAGAAAGAAGCCAGGAGCGGAGCATCAGGAGGGGGTGACACTAGGAGCTCATTGTAGGGGTTTAAAAGGAGGGTTGGCTGTTGTAGGACATGGTCCGAATGTCGCGGTGACAAAGGGGGGTGCCAGGCAGGAATCCTGAGGATGGACAGCGGGGCTGAGCGTCAGGTGGTGATGCAGACGCAAGGCCGCGAGCGCTGTGATCAGAGCGACCCTTTTGCAGTAGCAACGTAGGGACGTTATCCCGACGTTCAACCGTGGGGCCAGCGGGTACCGGAGGTGAGCATGCGTGGGAATGGTGACGGGATTCAGCGGACGTAGGGGGGCGTTGCAACCAGAATCAGGACGCACAGGATGCAGGGGATGGAAAGAAATAAAACTCGGCGCCAGGACGCGCCACCCACGCATCAGACGCAGAGTTTTTTTCGCTGATGCACTTCTTGACGGCCGGAGTCAAACAATACGCACCGCACGAGGCTACCCAAGCCGTGGGCTCCAGTCTACGTTTTTGCAGTCAGTAAGTGCAAACAACAAGACACATGAATCTTGAGAAATAAGCTAACCTGTTTGCAAGTTGTAAGATGAAACCGCGTTGGCAGGACGTGCTGGTTGGACCTGTCCAACACCACTAGCCTGGGATGCATTCTTACGATCCTCGTCTCCAGGGTGGGGATTCTGACCACTCGCGGCAGCCTCTCTTTGGTCCTGGCCATTGTTGGCGGCTGGGCCCTCATTCAGACCATCCACGGCAGCAGGGCCGAGATTCTCACCCATTCCCCCACCCGCGTCTACGCCATTGGGGTCGTGATCATCATCCGCCAGACGCTGATTCTCACCATTGTCGCTACCAGGGACCCTGGCCTGGCCATCATCACCAGCCTGGCTCAGATTCGCGTCATTGTCTTCACCTGGGCCTCCTTCGGGCGCCGAAACCTGAGGTGCATTCGCGCCCCCCCCTGGGGTAGCTGGATCCGCGTTGGATACAAGCAATGCCGGATCCCAATGCGCAGGGGCCCCGGGAGGCAGTAAGATTGCATCAACAATGATATGCCCTGGAACAATTACCGGACCGACCGGAGGCTCGGGACCCCCACCTTTGCCCCGAAGAGCAGTTGTGAACTTCATTCCGCAGTCCCTAACAACTTGAATAATAGCTTCATCGATATCCCGAATCCTAGGTATGTCATTATTCGCCTGTGCGGTGACAAGGCAATCGCAGGCTGGGCACAGCCTCCTCATGCCGTCGAAGATGTTACGAAAATCAGCATTCGGGAAAGTAAGAATATTCGCAAAGTGCCTGGCTGACATCTGATCTTTGACGGTTTTCCGTCACGCGCCGTACTGCATTCTGCCATTCCAATTGGGTGTGAAGTTAAGAGATGGCTTATATTCCGAGATTTTGCAATTCCCAGGGTGCTGAGCTGAAATTGCAGCAGCGAGAGCTACAGCAGGAAGCTGATAGGCCTGTGCAGGTCCGGCCGCAGCTTTCTTTCACTTGGCCACATTCCTCATGTAGACGTATTGTACGTTATGGTTTTAAGCCATTTCGTCTTCGTCTGACCTTTTCGGGGTATGGATGTGATGGGCGTTGTGGATACTGTATCTTGTGGAAAGTCTTTCTGCTACGACACTCCTGCGTTCTTGATCCTCCATTTATACATGGGGGTTCCTGACATCCTAGTCATCAGGAACAATTTTCAACATGATCAATACAGCAATGGGAACTTGGAATGATGGGGACATCCTAGCCAGCCTCTCTTTCAAGATTATAAACTTAGTATGTCTAGTGACACTCCAAAATTGGAAACCACATGATTAGTACTAATGCAACTGGATACATAAAAACAAACTCGAACCCATGTGCGAGTGAGATACGCAGGGCATGCGCTAAACTCCTTCAACTATAGGTCCCTTTGGGGGACGCTGCAACCTACCTCCCCCGAACCACCCAACAAAACTTAAGGGTTCTGCTCAGATCGGAATACTTGCGTTGCACTTCAAAAATTCGGCAGCACTCGCCCCCGTAATGCCTATCAAATGTTCTTATTGTCGCCCCAAGTACGCATGGGCAGGCCCTTACCAGACACACCGGCGCAGCGCCCATGCCAATCTACCCATTCTTCTCGCGTGACCCACATGGCCGACCACCTCAGACGGTCCTTTTCGCCAGAGTGAATCTGACCCATTATGCCACCATGACCCTTTCCACCAGATGGATCAGACGGATTGCGACTATGAGTTGGAGGGTGATCCTATGGATTACTTATCTGACTCGCTGAATCCAGAGGTTACAGTGGAGTCCTGTATGGAATCAGGCAGTGTGTTCGACGCCTCCTCAGACCCCAGCGAACTGGCTACTTTTCCTGGCGCTGGGGCATCCATTGGAGAGCTGAAGGGCTTTGAATGAGAAAACCACAATCCAGCGGAGGACCCGTGAGCTGCATTTGCACGCGCGCACGATTTCAACCTTGCATCTTGGTTCCTTGACAGCAAAGTCCCCAACTTGTGTATCAATGAGTTCTTTTCAAGTGGCCTTGGTAATGCGGCATCTGTCGGCTACCATTCAATACATACACTCAAGAACCACCACCGTATACTGGATCCATACGGGCCGTATCTGCGATGGTAAGGAGGGAAAGTGGCTGATGGCATGAGAACGTTACGTTTCTTCAACCGGAACCTTCTAGATTGTGTCCGAGATCGTCTTCGTCAGATGACCTATAGAGAAGATCTTATTTACGCACCGTAACGTGAATACGACCACAATGGACACAGAGTGTATGCTGAAATGCATACCGCAGACTGGTGGTGGGAAGTTCAAGTACTATACCAATTTCTTATCACCTTTTGACTAAAGATCTGGCTAACCTATAACAGGAAACCCTTCCACATGGCCCCACAGTTGTTCCAATTATTGGGATGTCCGATCAGACCCATCTCACCAACTTCTTCGGTGACAAGAAGGCCGGGCCGGTGTACGTTACGATAGGAAATCTTTTGTCGACTAGGCGTCACAGGCCCGGATCGATGGCGATCCTCCTTCTTGCACTCCCAGCAGTCCCTCCTAAGTTGCCCCAGTCGGCTTAAGCAAACAGATCCCAGAGAGAAATCAATGCCGACACCCTTAAAGCACTATTCGAACTCTTATTTGAGCCCTGACAAGACGCTATCTCCGATAGCGTCCCAATTGACTGTCCGGATGGGAACGTGCGGAGGAGCTTCCCCATACTGGCTACGTGGATTGCAGACCATATGGAAAACATCGCCCTTCATCGAATAAAATCCAACGCCGGTCCTAAATGGTAGCTTCGTCTACACCCGCTAGGTGCCAACGCGAACAGGGCATATCAGTCCAACGATTATGCGACATACGAGGAACTCGAGCAGTAACTTCGCGCCGAGTCAGAGATGTCAGATTCAGACGTGACCCACCCCACACTCGACGCTCTGGGTGTCAAGATCGGGCGGAATGTTTTCCAGGACCTCTGACGGGTGTCTGTACCTGACTTGCACCAGCCCGATCTCCTTCGTACAATTTACCTGGGACTGTTTGAGCACATGATCGATTGGGTTCAAGGATTGCTCAAGAAACATGGGCGACTGCAAGCATTTGATAATGCTTGGCAGTCTTTGCCACCATACCCCAAGTTCTTTGTTCCCAAAAAAGCTTACCGTAAGGTTACGCTGTGGCAAGGGAAAGAGATGAGAAATGTGTGGAGATGTCTTTTACCAGTTTTAGTTGTGGCGTTGAGACTGCCGGACGGTGCGCGACAGCTACTTTTCAAACATGCGCTTACTTGCGTCGGGTCATTACTCGATTTCAGTTTGATGGGGCA
>LN891144.1:56051-78678 GCA_900010015.1 Tuber aestivum
GTGCGCGGTTTGTTGCTTTGGCAAGTGTCGCACTGTGCGACATACTGGCGGAAGTCGTTGCTCATTTGCGGCCAAAAGAAATAGCCGGTGGCATAGTGGAGGTTTCTTTTCGCGCTATGGTGTCCGTTGCTATGGATCTCTCTCATGATGTATTCCCGTAACGTTTCTTTATTCCCAGCATAGCCGTGAGGGATGTACAGGCACCAAGCCCCATATCGGGTTGGCGAGTACACTAGCCCTTCGTCGACTTCGTAGAGGTCGAGGTCCGTTGAGCCGCCGCTCAGTAGTTTGTCATACAATGGATCGCTTCGGTAGCCTTTGATTAATTGTTGTCTTAGGTTATTTTCCATCTTTTTGCATACCAAGAAAGTCGGTTGTTCTTCTTCCATCTCGGTACTTCTGGCTGTTAGCCGCCCGTGACTACTGTCATCCGTAATAGGTTGGTATAATTGTCTCCGGTAATCGTCCATTGCCGGGGGCATAACCGATTCGATAGTTTCGTTACCGTATATTTCTGATTCTTCGCTTACCCTGGACAGGTATGGTTCTTGATTCGTGTCGCTTGTCAGGAGAAATGGAGGTGGGCTGCTGGGTGGTCCTTCAGTCGGTATTTCCCACCTGGATGGGTCAACCCATGTCCCTGGCCGGGGGTGGTAGATGGGGTTCTGTTGGGTTTGCTGGGGTGTGTCAGCTTCTGACGTGAGTTGTTGCATTTCCGCCATTGTTTCTTCATCAGGGGTATCATAGGATGTCCCTGATTTGTTTGACCTTGGGCTGGGTGAATACCCAGATCCTAGTTTGTTGCTTGCATGGTAGTTGCATTCGTCAATGTCGCATGCAGTGAAGTGGAGGCATGCATGATCTCTATCTTCGGGGGGTGTACCAGTATGGCTAACCCGGTCTCCCCAGTCATTACCATCACGAATGGTATGGTCTGTAGCTCAACTCTCGGGTTCCTGGAGTACAGGAGGGGGTGAATTTGGAGCGCTCGTGACTGAGGGTGGCTGGTAGTTGGACATTCTAGCTTGATTGCTTGATGGGTTTCGTTCGAATTCCGTGGTGTCTGATAGGTCGTCTTCGTGGATTGTAGTATCTTGAGCATAGAGATGGTCTTCTTTTTGTTCAATGTCTTCGTAAATCCGGGAGAGCGCATCAGCTAAATAGTTTTAGCTTCCTTCCTGGTATATTATTTGTGTATCGTATTTGCTGAGCTCTGTTACCCATCTAATTTGTTTTCTGCTAGGTTGCTTCCTTGTTTTTAGGAATATCAGCGGGCGGTGGTCTGTTACTATCGTGAATTTTCTTCCCATAAGGATGTGGCTGAAACTGTGCAGGGCATCCACTATGGCTAGTGCTTCCTTGTCCGTTGTCCCGTAGTTCATCTGTGCATTAGTAAACTTTCTGCTGTGGAGCATTGCTGGTCTAGCCATGTTGCATGTGGGTCCTTGTCCTACCCACGCTCCTACTCCTATGTCAGATGCGTCGGTTATCAGCCATATCGGTTCCCCTGAGTCCTTTAGGGGCTGCATGACTGCATGTTCCCGTAGTAATCGTTTAATGTTTCTGAACGCTTGATCATGTGTTGCTGTCCGTACCCACTCTGCTCCGCCAGTTAGGTCTGTGAGCGGTCCTGCTAAAGTGGCGTGATGTGGCAGGAACTGTGCCACATAGTTGAGTAATCCCAAGAATCGTTGTAACTCCTTTTTGTTTGTTGGTGTGGTCCAATCCTCCAGGGCGCGTATTTTTTCAGGGGCTGCATGGATGCCGTTGTCGTCAACTATATGTCCCAATATATCCAGTTCTTTGGCAAATAGGTCTGATTTCTTTTTGCTCGCGTAGTACTGTGCCTGGCGCAGTTTTTCACAAACCTGCCGTAGGTGGGTCATATGTTCTTCTGCCGTGTCTGAGAATACTAGGATGTCATCGATGTACACCCATACGGAATTTTGTAGGTATTCTCCTAATAGGTCTTCCATTATACGCATGAATGTGGCGGGTGTGTTTTTGTCTCCTTGTAGCATTACTCGGCTAATCATGGTTCCGAATATCGACTTGAAAGAGTTGTTTTTCTCATCCTTGGGGTCCACTCTTGTTTGGAAATATGCATCGCGGAGATCTATCTTACTCCGGTATCTTTTCCTTCCTACCGCATTGATAATGTCTTGCTGCCGGGGTATTGAGGGTGTGTCTTTTATGATTTGATCATTACGGCGTTTGAGGTCAACCAGGGGTCTGATTCCCTTTTTGTCCTTCTTTGGTTGTACGAACATAGGGGCTGCTCCGGTTACCGCTTCACGGTAAATAACCCCTTGTTTTATTTTCGCTTGAGTCCATTCGTGCAACTTGGATTTGTACGCTTCCGGTATCGAGTATGTAGGTTCGTCTTTGATTTGTGATCCAGGGATTAGTTGTACACGGTGGTTGATTTTTCGCAATGGCGGCAATGCCTCCGGTATCTCATCTGGGAAGACGTCGGCAAACTCTTCCATTATTGTTTGTCCCGCTTCTGTTACCGCTGTTCGGTGTTCTCCACTGGTCGGTTTGCAGGATACCTTCACCTTCTGGTCCGGGAAGGTGATTGTCATGTCCCCACACCCAATACTCGCTTTGTGACGAGTCATAAATGGCATTCCGAGGAGAGCGTCGTATTTTGCTATGTTTCCGATTAACATGGGGTTGTTTGGAAAGGTTGTCTTTCCGATTTTCACTGTAGCCGTCGTTTGAGTGTTACTGGTTGATTGTGACCCTTTCATTGCCATATTGAGTGTTATTGGGTGTTTTGTAGGATGGGTTTTTATGCCGTGTGTGGCTACAAATGTGTTACTGAGGATGTCGGAACCTATCGTTCCGGTGTCAAACAGGACTTTTGCTGGGTACCCATTGATATTCACTGTTCCCTCCAGTGACTGGAAAGGGTGTATCCTCGTATTTGCCAGAGTTGTCTTATAGCAACCGATCGTTGCTGTTACCGAATTGATGTTTACTTCTTCGAGGTAGCCCTCTTCTTCTTCTTCGAGGAGGTTGGTGGTGGCTTGCTTTTTTATGGGCTTGCCTTTTGATTTCCGTTTGTAGCAATCTTTAGCGTAGTGCCCCTTCTTTCCGCATTCGAAGCATTCATTATTTTCCTTTCGCTGTCGCTGTCGCTGGTTGCTCTGAGGGTTTGTCCTTCCCCCTTTCTTCTTCTTTTTCGGTAGGGCTGTATTGCTGCCCTTTCCTTTCTCTAGTTTCGTGTGTTTTATACGCGTTTGTATCCCAGAGGATAGCATCGTGTTTTTCTGCTCTAGCAATTATCGCATGTATATCATCGGCTGCCGTCTCGTGTGTTTCCACAACTTGGCGCAGTTTGTTGTGCATGCTTTCGTAGAATCGTTTCTTCAGGGTGTACGCCGATATTGTTCTAGCCGGTAGCCGGCTATAGTACATGAGTAGGGTTGTTGCCGTTTTGGTTATTTTATCCGTTCTTCCTCCATGGGTTTGTTGGATAGCATTGAACTTGTCAAATATTTCGTCTTTGTTGAGGGATGATTGGAATCGTGCCCTTAGGAAGTTGGCAATCATTAGCGCGCGTACCTTATCTGGCTCGCGGTATTCCGTGATACACTGTTGGTAGGCTTCTGTCGCATCATCCGTGCAAAAGGCACCCAGGTATATTCCTGAGCCGTAGTCCTTGAAGTCGATCTCGTGTGTTGTCAGGTACTGTCGTACAGTTATAAGCCATCGTTCGAATGCTTCTGGTTTAAGGTCTTCCCCTTTCCCCGAGAATGTCTTGGGCTGTGGGAGTTTAATTTTTGGCTTTGGTCCAGGCGGCTCTGCCGGCGGGGCAGGGGGGTCCGGAGGCGCTGGTGTACCGTGTCCGGACATGTTTTCTTCGCTGTCTGAAGAACTACCGCTGTTTCCTGGAGGCGGTAGTGGCTTTCGTTCCTTTACTGGTGACTCCGGGAATTCTCCGGGTGTTCTGCCTGTATCTGGTTTCTTCCCTTTCTTCTGGGTCAGGCCTTCTCGTGGGATCTCGCGCCCACTTCGAGTCGTAAGTGGATCTATATCGCACTTATTTTATTGCAGGAGCCGGCCGTCGTGGCCTCCCGCTTCTGCTGGTACCGTTCGTTGCGGAATCCTCGTGGGTTGATCAGGCCCTGATTCGTCGTATCGTAACCACTTGTTGGGGTTAAAAAAATGTAACGTGTTCACGCCGGGGCGTTAATCACGCTGTCGGTACAATAGGAGAGAAGTGGCGCCTACCGGAGGCTATCAACTTCTAGGCTCGCTAAGGGAGGCTTCGGTGGTGTAATAGGAGAATAAAGATAACCGTTCAACCGAGTATATTAAAATACTGTCTGTCGAAGTCTGCCGTTTCCAGAGTGGAAGACGCCGGTCTTTTTAAGTACATGTGTTTGAGTACGATCATGAATTCTCACTCATGTTCTTACTCAATCAAAGCATAAAAATAACCAAGTATCAACCGATACTTAAAACAAAACATAAAACAAACTAAGTATCAACCGATACTTAAAACAAAACATAAAACAAACTAACCGAGTACCAGCTCCGGTTACAGTGTCTGCAAAACCTATAGACAAGCTCAAACTAGCAAATATCTTGAAAAGTTAATAGTTATTGGTATGCGTAGAAATGCTACAACAGACAAGCTAGTACTAGTAGTAGGCTACGCACCCTGATACTACTGTAACATTCACGTGCCTACCCCTGAACCAGAGGTACCACCTGCCTACCAATATCAGGGTACTCAACTGCACCCCATAACTGCACCATGCCTTTAACAAACCCACATCATAACTAGCCCAACAATGACCAACATTGTACCTTCTCCTATCAAGATACCTACCAAGAGTGGAGCCTGCCCATCCTCCCTAGAGTCCCATTAGTAAGAGTAGAATATTGTACTCCACTCCTGTTACTTACACTCTCATTTCATATCAGCAGCAGCCCTCCTAACATGGTGCTGCCCCAGGGTGGCAATCTTATTCTTTACCTGATCGCAGTCTTTTTTCAAAGTATCAACATTGCTTGCAAGAGCAGTAAGCATGCCTCCCATCTCCTTTAGTGGCGATCTCTCTTCCATAGAATCGATGCACTTTGTTAGAGTGCACAATTCCCCCACTATCCCATCTTCATTGTAACGACGGTTTTGTACGACCCGGAGCTGCTGCTTATAACGCGGGAGGGCCTCAAGATCTTTGTTTATAGCATCAACCGTGAGCTGGAGAGTGCTAATGTTCTTTTGCATGCTATGTAATTCACGGACCTTCTTATGGAGGGCCCCGATATCTGCTGGAAGCAATTCCTGGACATTATTGACAGTCTTTTCCAGATCCTTAATCTTCTTTTCTTGTCCTGGTACCATTCCCTCGTTGCCGTCTAGGTTGTTCAACCTCGGTTGGAAGGCATTCATCTGCTGCTCTATATCCTGCACGTTCCTTTGCAACCCAAGGTCATTGAGCCTCTGTTCTAATGCATTCAACCTCTGCCCCCACTCAATGGCGTCCTGTTGCTACCCAGGGTCCAGGTGCCGCATCCCCCTCATCATGAGCTCGGATCTCTTCGAGTTCCATGGCCGGTGCACCATCCCCCAATTATCCCTTCCCGCCTCCTCATCTCTTTTACGTAGAGCCTTCCGTGCTGCACGCTTGTCGAGTTGGCACCGGATCCATATATCCACTATGATAGCTACTCCCATTATATACGTGGCCAGGGCTGAACTGAAATCCCACGTTGGACCTAATAAATATAGGGGCAGATAAGAAGGCCAAGTTAGCAAACTACATAGTGTCTAAATTTGGAACCGGTAACACAAAACGGCATCCCCTGACCCCCCAGCCTGCGTAGACGTGGGGCATTTCATGGTCATGTTTTTAAATAGGGCACATATTACAGTGGAATTGGAATCCATCTAGCGTTCCCAAACATCTAGTCCGTCCGTCCTTAGCTTCGGACGGGACGGACGCCGGTTCCTGGAACTATGCCCTGGAAGGACGCCCGTTCTGTGGTCCGTCCTAACCTCTGCCCGGGACGGCCGGCCCGGCCCTATAGGTGTCTCATCTGCAAATAGACCTGCAGATGACGGCTGGACCCTGCAGATGACGGCCGGGCCCTGCAAATGGCGGCCGGGCCCTACAGATGACGGCCGGGCTCTGCAGGTGACGGCCGGGCCCTGGTGAGGACGGCTAGAAGATGCCATTTGTATTAAGACCCCCGGGACGGTTGGGGACACTAAATCCATCGCAGGACAGGAAAAGACTTCTAATGAGTGGACGCGCAGCGGGCTAGTTGGACGGTGGCGTGGCCTTCGGGGGGGGACTAGTGGCCTTTCCGTTAGAAATGATGACTCGCGAATATAATTAAATATGAACAGCAAAGATGGAGAGAGTAGTCATACTAGGTTTGCTCACTGCAAAAGTCCTGGGGGAGGAGTAAGTGCTCTGCAGTTCTCCAGTTGCGGGGGTGGTGGTGGGGCGGGGCAGGTGGATGTATATGGGTGAGACTGGAGAGCAATTGGACGGGTGCTGGACGCGTACAAGAGTTCAGGTGTAGAAGGAGAGAGCTTTCGACTCGCTGCCCGGAAGGTGCAGTACAGTACCTCACCGTGAAACGGGTCTAGTGAGACCACTAGGTAGAGGTCCAGTTGAAACCCCTGGAGCTTCAAAAGATGGGTTGCCCGGAGGTAAGAGAGAGTCAGGCGGGCGAAAAAGGTTCGTTCCACAGTCTCTGCGCTTGTTCCTCTTACCAATAGTGGTTGATTAACCAACAGGGAGAGGGGGTGTTGGGGTACAGCTATGAGTACGGACGGGGATATGAGGGCAAGGGATTGTGGCTGGGTGGTGACGGTGTAGGTGTCCGGGACTGGTGTGGGGGCGGCCGAGAGTTGGACAGGAAACAGGTGGAGGAAACTGGATCCCTGGTAGGAGTGTTGAGAAACTTGTTTTCCTCAGCCGGAGAAATAAGACTGACCGGTGGCGCAGGAGATGTGTTGTTTTGTCGCAGGGTCTAAGTGGTCTGAGGAGAGATGATAACAAGAAGGAGAAAAAAAGATAGTCTCATGTCGTAAAGGCAAATTAAGAGTTTTTTCTCGGACGGAGGGACAAGAAGGAGCGGTGGTGGAGCTAGATTGATTGTTTTGACGGAAGGCGTTGGTTGACTCAGAGGTGAGGTGGAGAATGGAGGGGGGGGGGAAGTGGCGGTTGGGGAAGGGGCATTGGTTGTTCCGTTGGAAGGTGTGAATTGGCACAGAGAGGATGAGAAGAAGGGGTGCCAGGGGGACAAGGGAAGTTGGTTGTTTCTACGGAAGGAGGGAATATGGTCAGTTCCCCTTTGGCACCTTTGGTGGAAGCGAGCCAAAAAACTAAAGCAAGCAGATACATATGTTACTCCGCCTTCATACGCACGACAACTGGATCACTGAATAACAATCTTCCCTCTACCTAAATCCTGACGGACTGGCTCCTTGGGGTCACTGCTCTCTGCCAAGACTACTTCGTCCTTAGATCTCGTCAGCCAACAAGTTTGAGGATAAGGATAAAATTGAACCACCTCCAGCCATTGAGCCGCCACCGCTCCTAGATGAAATTGAGGATAAAGACTACTGCTCTGCTGGTAGGAAATAGCCACGGGAACCGCCAAGAGTCCGTAGGTAAGAGGAAGTTGTTCTTTACCTCCTATTGGAACCACTGCCCATCTCCTACTTTACCTGGGGAGTTGACGAATTCGACAGCTTTACTTCCGGGATTCGTGTTCTTCTGCCCGTGCCTTTTTGACCTCTAGATACAGAATAGGCCGGAGGATCCGGCGAAAGCTTTTTGTCCAATTACCTGTTAGGTAGATTTCTTTGTTGGACTGAGTTGTTGAGAAGAATACGGGCTCATAGCTTAGGTGCACCATCACACCAGGATCGGATTCAAGCATAACTAATATACAGTGCGGAGATGGGTCGATTTGACTCCGTCAAGTGGCGGTACTGCTAATGTGGGGTTTCTCTTTAGAACCCGCCACATATTACTAACGATTGCAAAATTGAGGTCTTCCTCGTGCCACAAACTGGTGAACCTGCTTTGGGGCACATCACCCCACCTTCTTTGTGTTTGTTCACTAAATATTTATACCTCCCCTGTACCTCCACAGACTACCGCACGGTTTCTGCCTTCACCGACGAGTTTAGATAGAATATCATAGCCCGAACTTCATTTACGCAATCGGTCAGCCTTGGCCGTGGGAACGCTAACTCGAGCAACACAATCGGTAATTTAAAGAACATCTTCGCAAGTCCGACGAGAATACGCTGATTTTGGGTTGGATTTCTCCATTTGAGCCAGATCACCGACACCGGGCCGTACTCACTAGCTAGTTCGATAGTGTTGGATGGCACTTGGAAACGGGGGAGCCGAGACAGTGGAGAGGTACTCATGATGGCGAAGGTAGGGGGGTCTTAGTTTGCTCTGGTGGTCTGGGAGTAGGCAAGACATCCTGAAGTAAGTCTCATGATTCTTTCGAAGAAGCTAATGCCACTGACACCTAGCAACACCAGTTCTTTAGTGATTGACACCTTGTGCAATCTTGGTGGGAAGGAAAATACCCTTACCGCAGGTTGTGCTCCGACTTGCTTTCATATCAAGAGCAAACAATCCCCAACCTCAGGGGAGCTATTTTGGAGCCGCTAGTAGACCGTGAAGGGATCTCGAATCACGTACGGGAGGCACCCCAAGTAGGGCAAGGGGGTTCGGCGGTAGGGGCCGCGAGTTGTGGATCTGGTGGGTATGTTGAGAATGGCAATCGCTTCCCTATCCCAGGGTTTCATCTGTCGCGAGGCCGGGGAGGGATGTTCACCGGAGTGTCGGCCTGAGCTTCTTGAGTCGCTGGGGGATATTGTCCGAGGTGCCCTAGGACGAGAATATTCGTCACTTGAAGGCCCCACCGCGGGGGAGATGTTAAAAGATACTCCTCCAAGGTGTCCCTAATGCCCGTCGCCCTAGCCCGGGTGGTATCCGGAGTTATGTCGATATGAGGCTGAACAGGGGTGCTGAGTCAGTGGCCACGAAGAGGGAATTACATACGGATATTGTGACGGCTATTCGGGAGAATATATGTGATATGTGAGTAGGAGCATCCAGGACCCCCACAGCACCATTGATTTATATTTCCAAACGATTGGGTGTAGATTCCTCCTAGTTTTGCTAAACATCGCGTTATTCTGGGGGAGGTCACCATTGGTCGGGGTGGAAACAAACTTGTAAAAATGACAGAGGGAATGGACAGAGCGAAGCCTATGCAACAACCTTACCACCACAACAGGGGCAGAAGGGACATAAATTGGCAATAGAACTGAAGGTCATTATCTGCGGGCTGTATTCGGAACGGCAGTGGCGAGGCGAGGAGCCGTGTCATGCCTTAAGAGTAAAGATCAGATCCGCAGATCTAGGCTCGGAAAACCTTTCCAAATAGCCATTTCCTTGAAACGAACAGTTCGGGTCCCCACTCTGTACCTCCCACCTGCTGAGGGTCCCGGGATGAATAAGCATGAATCCATGTTCAGGTGGTGTTAAACCTCTGCATAGTGGACGAAATCTCGGAGGAAATTTCACCAGTGGCAGGTCAACCATAATGATCCCTTCCATGAGTTTGAACCTCGACCACTACCTTCTTCGTAAGGAACCACTTTTTTTTCTTTCAGATCACACTACAACCTACCTAAATGCTCATGTTTGGACATCCCCTTGCCCGCAGCGGATAGTGGAAAACCATATGTTTGCATCTAATCTTGTAGGTTATCCACCGTGTAAGCTACCGCGCCAACTTACTAAGATAACATTTTGGCTTACGAAAACAACCATCCTGCTGTCGTGACTAATCAGCCTAAGGAAACCCAGGCGGACGCCACTGAGACCAAGATCCAGATGAGGCTTGCCAATGGGGTAGATACTCTTAATTAGAGAATCGTGGACTTCCTTCCCTAAGGTAAAAATATTGTATTTGCCCGGAACCGTGTGAACCCTCTCCTGCAAGAACCCGGACTCCCTCGCCAAGCAGACGGACGCCGGATTTAACAGTGAGGATGGTTGGATAAAGTTCTTAGCAGGCATGCTTGTGCCGATAGGATGGTTTGTTTGCAACAAACCACCAAGTTTGTCTCTTACTGAAGAATCTTCGAGGTTGTAATTAAATTTGCCTAAACCGATGGTAAACTCGAGAAAAGGATAGAAGAAAACTTTAAGCCGGAAATTTCCGGCACTGAATCAAAACTTAAACCGCTGGCCAAGTCCGTGGCTATTGGTCCAGAATCACGAATTGTCATTGAGATTGCTCACATGGAAATGGGGTTGTCGAATACGCCCTCTCCCCATCAGAATGATGTGAAAGCAAAAAAAAACAATAATTTAGTTTCCCTATGTGTTTATTTTTAAATCGAGGGCGGTTTGGGGGAGGAAAGATTCATAGTTACAAGATGGTTACATTCCACCTTCGCATTTTCCCGATTTCATCCCGAGCGAAAATAACTTATATCCAAGAACATACCAACACCTCCCCTTCCACTTAATCCTCCAACGCACCCTGGGAGGTAATTTTTGTGAACGGTTAATCCCACGTCAATGGGAGTATTTTGTGGTGCGATATGGAGGACGGATCTTAAATACTCTCGAATTGCAACCGCTATGCCCGGTGGAGAACAAAAGGTACCTGTTTTTCCTAGTTTAATTTTCAGTGTAAATCAGTTTGCTTATCTCCGTTCTCCGCTCACCTAAGTTATATTATTGCCGCTCCTTTCTCCCTTTGTTTTTCTGCCCTCTTTTTGAGATTCTTATACTAGACATCTTTTTTGCACTCTAATATACAATGATATTTCAGCCATATCATCGAGTCAACCTCCTGAATTTCTGTGCACAAAACTTGTTGACGTACTCCTGGAGGTACTCTGAAACTTTTGGACCCCTCAGGCATCTGGCATCCTATAAGGAGCGGAGGCAATGTCCTTATTCTAAAACCCCACGGAGGTCATCCCCTACCTCCTTTGGATTGCATTAGAAAGCTCAAGGTGATACGGGAAAACAATGCTGCTCTAAAGGAGGGGGAGGTCGTTGGTGAGCAAAACGACTTGGCAAGTCTGTCTCATAGAGAAACAAAGATTTGGAGGGCCTCAGGAAACTCATCCTGGAAGAACGATGGCATGTGCAATCGAAGTTATATGAATAACAAATCCCAAGCAAGAAAATGGAAGTATGCCAGTGATGCAAGAGCGCTAAGGGGGGTGAGTGTTCATACATAGAATTCCTTAGTCGGTGCAGGCGGAGACAGAAAGCCGATTGAAATAAAGAGAGAACTGGGCAGTTATAGAATTCACTGCATATGGGGATAGCAGTGCAGAAATTGGCAGCATGCTTTATCTAAACATTGGGCTTCGTATAGCGATTTTATAGAAAAAATATCCATTCCTGTATTTGGTTAGAGCTCTACACATCCATTCTGCATATTTATCTTGAGGTTAGTAGGCACTGTGGAATTCCTCTCTTGTTCCATGCCCCAGAATATTGGCAAGTTTAAAAAAGATACGACAAATTCATAGTTCCTGTTCTCCATTCATTGCTCCTTTAGGACTCATCACACCATTGACAATGAACTTCAGGGCATCCTATGAGCCATATGATTTGACAGACTCCACCATCCTACATTCTAATACCTTGGCCTTCTCAGATCTCTCCCTGGTGTCGTGTAGATAGAGTTACAAATCCAGATGCCTACGAGAATTTATGTGATTGCAGGGTAGCAGATATGTAGCAACTTGAGTTGATTGATAAAGGGAAGGGGGAGTGTCACCCTACTTGAGGAATAAGCCCTACAACCTACTTTCCATGTTCCTAGTGGCTCACTCGGCATGCTGAACAGTGGGAATTCTCGAACCCTCCATCAGTCAGTTTAGTAAAACCGCTGCTTGTTAGAGAATCAAGGCAGGAAGTGCAGAATTTGGGTTTTTGGCAACTGTGGGTGAAGTGCAGTGTTCGCAATAGTCTGGGGGCCCAGGAGGCCCCATGGGGAGACTGCCAAGAAGAGGGGACGGGACGGGGCTATAGGTTCATAGTCCGTCCAGTCCGGACAATATTGGAGACTCCAGGTTTTGGCAAAGACCACGGGCCCCACACGGTGAGGCATGATTTTACCATCCTGGTGTAAGGACTGTAGGTGACGGCAAAGGACTGCAGACTTTCACTAGTAGATGGTAGGGATCTGTGGGGATGTGTGGGGATCTGTGGAGATCTGTGAGAATGTGTGGGGATTTGTGGGGATCTGAGGGGATCTGTGGGGATTCGTGAGGATCTGTGGGCATTTGTACACATCGCAGGTAACCTACATATCATCACAAACCAGAGGTTTAAGCAGGCTGGGACCGAGACTAAGGAGTGAGATTTTATGGCCATGCGTTGTACATGTAGGAAAATCTTTCTGTTGGCTGGTGAACTAACCTACGAGTATAATGATACAATAATTATATTTGTAGAGAAGAGTTTCAAAGAGAGAATAAATAGCAAGCCCACTATACCCTATGTTGTAAACTATATTCTCTCGTATTAACAATATACTACCAGTTCGTTACATCCTATACTTCTTATCTTTCTTATCCAGCGAGCATTACCAACGATACCAGAATATAACAAGTATGGTTTTTTTCCCCGCTGCCTTGATAAATAACCATTTGATAGGGCCCTGCGGGGCCCCACAATCTAAGACATTTTATAAACTAGTGGTGGGGCCCTATTGTCTGCCCCATCCTCATGCTAAAAGCCCCAGGCAAAATCCTCTCCAGGACCAGACGGACTACGAGTTGCAGTCCGTCCACGTCCTACCCTCAGGATGGACGGACTGCCCCGTTGCGAACACTGGTGAAGCGGGTCAATGTGTTTTGAAATATATCCGGAATCTAGTTAACTCAGGAGGACGGAGACAGGACAGTTGGGATAGTTTTATCAATTAGCCTTGAACGCTAAATTAGTTTGTGACAGAACGACACTGTCAGGTATCAGACCATGCAGATTGCGAAGGATACTGGGAAAGGTCATAGCTGCTATGAGAAATGTCTTTGTAAAGCTGTTTGTTGGAACAGAAGTGGAGGTACTGGGACCTGACAAGACCGTGGAGGACGGCACAAGAAACCTGGGAAGCCTAAGTTTTCTCCAAGGACAAATTGTGCATATATAAGACACCTCCGGTAGGGTAGAAAGCACAAGGACTGTGAGGCATTCTCATACGGCCATTGCCTCAGGCTATTTCCAGATGAACTACCCCCGATATGATAGGAGCAGTCAGAAGGATGCTACAAAGGGCGTATCGATATGATACCTATCTAAAGTATCCACTAGGCGCTGACGGTTCTGACTCTAGATGGGAATGAGGAGCACCTCCTTCCTATCCATCCGATGCTGTAAGATCTCGCAAAATACACTATCTTCGACTTTATTTCTCCCGGCATAGATCTTAGAGCTCGTAAGATATATTAGCGTTTTACTCACACTGTGCATCACAAGACTGAGAACAATCAGATGCTCCTATTTACTAATTCTCATATCGTACCCTCTTTCTCTCTTCCCCCGCATTGCTCCCCAAACAAAACCCCTACCAACCCCACTGCCCCTGCCCCCGCCCCCCACAGCCACAGTTGCTTACTTCCCTCTGCTGGCTTTTTTAATTTCATCTTTTCCGAAATTATCCCGTTTTCCTAGACACCGCTGATCAATCTCTGCTTGGCGCTTGAGTGGGTTTGTCAGGACCTACCTCGTCCGATTGTGACCCTGGTAGCGGTATCCCTCACTAATGTACCCGGAGATGGAAGTAAAATTCAGGCAAAGCAGGGATGATAAGAAGGAACCTCGGGAATCTTATAGAGCACATATTGGAATGGACAGGGGATTCAAGGATATTAAAATCCAGGGCAGTTGTATCGGCAAATTTGTGGAAACCTGATAGCCAATTTACCAGGAGTGCCTGTTTTGTCTCCATATACACTCAGACTTTACAAACTCAGATACGGAAAGCAAAAGAAAATGTGAAGAAGAAAAAAAAGAATTTCAATCCTATATTACACCTACTTGATGTGG
Organism: Tuber aestivum; assembly: GCA_900010015.1. Lineage (NCBI taxonomy): Eukaryota > Fungi > Ascomycota > Pezizomycetes > Pezizales > Tuberaceae > Tuber > Tuber aestivum. The sequence goes on from LN891144.1 coordinate 70,142, forward strand.
TCTGGGTGCTTCGTGATGCTGGCTTGGCAATATTTTCTTCAATTTCGGCCATCTCGGACTCAAGTGTAATGACAGGGCTGCTTGGAGTACCCGATCTTTACCCCCATCTCCAAGTATGATACCTCAAAGGCTGTGACAGTATGATCTCGAAATCATAGTTTGAGGCGGTCCTGATGCCATGAGCAGGGTTTAATCAGCGATGTCAGATGACAAAAAAATAGGTGAGCCGAAACCATAATGCTGGTAGGCCGAATTGAAAATATTGGTAACTCTGGCGCTTGCCTTAGATTGTATGATGGTAGTGAGAGTTGAACTCAATACTTGTACCAGCATAGTTCTAGAGTTCAACATAACACAGTTCTAGACTGTAGGACAGAATTCCCCGCTCGGGCTATCGAACTACCGGTAAGAGATAACTTAGAAAATAAACTCCCCCTGTATATACCCGGGTCTATGTCACGTGCACAGCCACCCAACATAACATATAACTTATCTACGTACTATACCGGTACAGTACATGCGACTGTACAGTACAGGATAAGCGAATCATACTCGAGTACATTTTAACACAAATGACCATCGGGGAGCCAATGTTCATGTCCGGGAGGTTCCGGTGTGTAGCATCTTTTTTGCACAGTTGGCCAATAAACCGGCAGGACGTGCTCTCTCCACCCCTTCGGCGGTGTTGGGCAGTATCACCTCCACTGGGGTGATTGAGCCCCACCCATGATGGTACAAAGTGCCTAAAGGTGAGTCCTCTGATGGAACGGCAATTCCGTTGCTGCCGATCCCGGTTGTGCCAAGACATGATGAGGCAGGATGAACAAGGCAAAATGATAGGATTTACCAACTGGGAATGAGCAGAATACTACCCTAGATAAGACGGAAATAAAAGGAATTACGTCTACCGGTATTGATGAAAAATATTCTCATATACTAGACTTCTGAGTCTATTTTCGTCGATCATATACCTGTCTTGGTCATCCATCTGCTACGGTATCCTCTGTCATCTCACTAGGTATATTCTCACACTTGTTTCACTCTGACACAAATTTTTGCTTTTCATTCTTTAACTACCTTTTTGTACACCACTTGATTAAGAAAAATCAAACACTGGCCTGTTTTGCTTTCAATTTTCTTCTTCTCAGCCCTTTTTGATTTTCTAACTTCCTAGGTGTAGTTAACTAGCTCAGGATCGCATTTGGGCTGTTTCGAAGACCCTGTTTGAGCCCATTTCCACCATATCTCGTCCAAAACACCGGCTCTTAGATAGAGTAAAATCTTGTGAGACCCACTTTCTCCAGTAGACGTTTATCCCAATATGGGTTCAGTTTTCTGGGTTAACAGAATTGCAAATAAATGTTACAAGACCCAACAGACCTAGGGTCTGTTTTTCTAACCAGCTATTTTCTGGGGTTTGTATACTTAGTAGGGCTTGACGGTGCAGTTATCCCAGGGTTGGGTTTCAACGGGCGGTGCAAACTGCATTCTCCCAACTTTCAACCATTGGAGGACTCCCTGTAGGAATCTGGAAAGGATTTAGAAAGGGTCTTGGCATTTTTTCACGCTAAAATCCAAACAACCATCTTCTATCATAATTTCTAAATTTCCTAAAATTTAAACCACCTCCTCCCCCACCCCTGGTTCAGATTTGAAAGGTCTAGCAATCTGGAAATCTGGATACTATTGGTCGAAATGCCGCAGGATCACAATTCCCCACAACTTGGACATTATTTCTCAACAGACAAAATACAGAACTGACAAGCTGTGATGTGGTGAAATCCTATGAGAGATAGTTTCCTGGTTGCAATCGTTAAGAATCATTTGTGTGGTTTCCTTTTCCTATAATCATTACAATCTAGTGGTCTAGAAAACCATTTTCTCTATGGGAATGGTCCGTGATCCAGATTTTTGGTCCAAACTCCAGATTTATCTAAATTCCTGCGGGAAGCCCTCCATTGAAAGATTTTGGTGTTAGACAGTGAAAACTAGGTGTAGCTCCAGAGGTGCGGTAGCAGCGCAGCACAGTCAGCCTCAGATATTGATACATCATCAGTATGCCTGCGAGCTGCCCACAATCTCCACACCGTCGCCACGCGATTGTCCCCAATCAGCTCCGCTTTATTTATAAGATTTTTTCCGACCACTTTGGTACCCATCCAGGGAGATCTGAATGACAAAATTGGGTGCTTCAGCGTGAAAATTAGGTACTCTACCATACAAGAGCCACTGAATAGTCACCCTACAAGTCTGTTCGAATATGCATGCATGATATTCCTCAAATTCCCTGGTCTGGAATAGAATAATTGGGAGTTCAAAGCTCATGTCGTATTATGTTATAAAGTTGGTAATTAACGCTAGGATGGTGTGGTGGATGGTGCCGAAGAAAGCACGTTGGGTAAGTTAGCCGTGGAGTGAGAATTTGGTCCCTGATTCCACCAACCGTTAAGACCCCCTTGACGGTCAGCATGCCCTAGAGTGCCAGTCCTGGGGAGTTCAGGTAGGTAATCGGGCCCTTAGATGGGGTCGGCAACCAGTACTCGAGTGAGTTACCAGTATACCGTAAAATCCCGTATAATTGGCTAGCCCCGGAGTAGGGGTAAATCTCCAGAGCAGGGTTAAGCGAGGTTGTGCCGCATAGCCGAGTGATATCATATGCTGCCAAAATGGCACACAGACCATATCAAAATACGGAGGAAGTCTGTAATGTTAAAAGATATCAGGTATAAAGGTACTAGTTGTTAAGAATCCTACTGGGGCCAGGGGTATGACAGCTAATGAGTCTTACTTGTGGTAAGGTAATAGTTCGTAGGTGTTGCCTATGCAATGTTGATAGCCCGGTCCGTTGGCTTCTATCGTGTCGCGCCTATCCCTTAAGCTTTAATCCTGTTAAGTCCTTGCTTAGGACTCAATTGTTTAATGTGAGAGGCAAGACAATTCTTGGGTTTCTTAAGATAAATCTTAAAGAGCAGAAAGTTGGTTGTATTGATAAAATATAAAGGTAGGAAATAAACATGAAGAACATGAGAAGGGCTCATACTCGGGGTCCTACTGACCCTTTATATAGTTGCTCTTCACCTGGGATAACTGATACCTCACGTCAGGTGAACATTAGGACTCGTAACCAGAGGTCATGTGAAATCCATCAGCTGACTCCTATGAGCCATTGTGCAACATGCCTGAACCAATCAAAACATAATAACCAAATCAGGCGGGCAACTCACGTCACCTGAGTGAAACCTATGACTCATACTTGAGTCATGTGTGAAAGTCATAAGATCATGGGACTGACAACGGTGAGTCACGAAGAGGTAAACATGATAACCTATGGTGTACTAGCACACGTTATGTGAAATCTCCAGATACCTATAACTTGCAATCCCAGCTATGTAAAATCTCCCTTGCATAGTCACAGTTTGTGACACCAGTACCCAATATAAAGCAATAACGAGAGATTGAAGTACATTGCCGGAAGCTGTCATGCCAGAAATCAATTCCACAATCTATTGAGAGGAACCTCGAGGGAAGCAGATAACTGAGCAAATTCTGAATTGAAGCTGTACAAAGCCAACCATACATCCTGAGCGAAGCTATATCCAAAAGCAAAAGGTCCGTGTCCTGACTTTCTTAGAGCATCATCAGATACCAATTGAATCTGAAATTGATGTCAGACAATATCATCATCCAAGTCACTCCGAAGCCACATGCCTATTCCAAATTCTTGAACCCACAGTTAGTAACAGGGGTAGAAGGAAGAATGGAATCAGGGAAGTGGGATGGAACTTACCAGTAAAGAGAACGGAAGTTCAACTAGTTTCAAATTGGATTTTATGGCCCAGGTTTGAGGAGTGACTATATCAAGACTTTGTTGAATGGAGAAAAGAGGGCTAGACAATACCTCATGAATGGTTTTCAATCCAATCACAATTTCTGTTTCAATCAATGTATCCCAACGCCTGGCTAGCTGCCTTTCAATGCAGCAATGAGTGGTTTTGATGATTCCTAACTTGTAATTGAATCACCCTTCAGAGTATCATGAAAAAAGTACAAAAGTTGCCTATTGAGTATTAAATATTGGTAGTTTACTAGCTTCAATTTACTAGAAGAAACTCACAGCGTCATTCGTCTATATTCTTGGAAATCAGTCTTTTTCATGGCCGTTGGTAGATATGAATTTTCAAATAGTTGCAACCTTGATGAAACCCCGATTCCTTTTGAGTCCTTGGATGGAAACACCTATAAGTTGGAAGGAGAAAAAACTGTATGGGTAAAAGAAACAAGATCAGGATGGGATAAATGACAGGCCAGCTTTGTATGTTGTATATTTGCTGATCGAATTCCACCTGTACCTCTCATGATAATATTCCATGGCACCAGTCAATGATTGGGAGCTGAGAAGCTCAAATATTATCCTGGAGTGCTTGTTGAGTTCAATTCTACAGCATATATGAACAACAAGTTGTTCGAGAACTATATTATAGAACACCTTCTTCCTGTGCTTGGTGGCTGCCCTATGCTTTTTGCTCTCAATCTCATGGGGTCTCAGAAGACTCCTGCTATCCTCAATCTCCTAAGCAGAAACGACATTATTCCCTCCCTCATTCCTGCTGGTTGTACTAGCTTAGTACAACCACTCGACATTTTGGTCAATAAACCATTTAAGGAAATGGTTCGCAAGTTTATAAATCAACGGATTATGGACTTGGAATCTATGGAGGAGTTTGAATGGTGGAGTTATGGTGACTGCTGGATAGTTACTACGTTTTGTGTTGGTGACACTTTTTATATGTTTTATCAAGAGAAAGGAGAACTTATTCACTGTGTTTTCCACAAGGTTGGGCTCTCACTTCCTATTGATGGAAGTGCTGATGTGGAGCTAGATATTAAAGGGTTTGTTGGACTTACAATAGGGGATTGGCAAGAGGATATCAATGCTCAGGATGGCATTGAGGAGGCAGTTGATGAGGACAACCATGCGAATTTTGAATTTGTGAATAGTCTAGAATATTTTCTGAATGAGAAGCTCAGAATCTTGAAACAGTCATTATGACGAGGTTTGAAGGGCTCTAATTTGGTCATAATTCAGATCACCTGCTCTCTTGACAAGCTCTGGCTTCGCCCCGCACAGAACGTTAGCCCCGCACGGACGGTTAGCGCCTGATCCGGAGCTATCCAATTATACGGGATTTTACGGTATGCAACTCGCCTGCCATTTTTTCATCTTTACCCAAGGAAGGCATTTCGGGAAACCAGGGCCACTTCAATTAGAAACTCTTACAGATGGTCCTACCACCCACATGCATGCCGATGCAAGCCCAGTTGGTTTCAGAAACCTCGCGGTGCTATCATCGGTGCACTGCCGGAGCAGAGGGTCCCTTTTCCCTACCGGTGTGAAGGAGGTATAGGTTTTAGGGTCTGGAGACGGTGTTTGCACTGGTATTTGTTTGTTCAAGACTAGGCGGTTAGGAGGATAGCTTAGCCTACAGTTCTGCACGGTGGAGGTGTGACTTTATTTTTGTCCTTAGAATAGATGGCAACCACGGAGGAGGACAGAGGAAAAACAACCACCACACCCCTGTAGAAAATCACCCTTTGTTGTGTTTATTTTTGCTTCTTCATATCTTCGAAATTATACCGCATCTCATTGGAGCACTTCTGCATTCTGTTAAGCCTTAGCTTATCCGAGGGTGAATTCACGGGATAATACGGGGGGCTCTATTCGGTCTCACCATCCGATTTCGGGAGGCTCAGGAGAAGCCGCAACACCGGTATTGCATTCGCCAACTTGGATCGCGGCAAGCTCCTGTGAGCTTCGGAGCTTGCCTTCTTTCAGCCTTGAGGACCAGGTACCGTATCCCTCTGCGAATCAGGGGCCTTAGGCTCCTCCAAGGAGGAGCCAACCCCTCCATCCGTGTACTATACAAGTACCGTAACTTAGGGGCATCATTTGTTAGGCCCAATTTTTCGTTCTCAGAAACTCCGGCTAAGAGAGTAAGGTACATCCCATCTTGTTCCCGCTGCCAGTCCTCATCTTCAGTCTCACCAGCCCTCCCCGGCGCGACCTGACCCCCGATTTCTGAAGCGTGAGTTTCAAGAAGGTCGCCCTCCCTCCGAAAACCAAGACGCCGTCGCTCTACTGCTCGCACCGTGCTCTTACACCAAGCCCCCGTTCTTCAGCGAATTCGAATTGCCCTAGGTGGGGCCCCACCCCATAGCTGCCTCAGAACTTCAGAATTATTCGCCCCAGGTTCAGGGTAGGGTCCTGGGGCACTGCTTCTACCGTATCTCGTTTTACACTGACCTGTTCCAGGGCTGCGGAATGATTTTGAATTGACAGGGGAAACTGGACCCGTAACCCAACCATTTTTGGGACTAGTTATGATGGCGCTTGCGCTGGTATCATAATAATTTTAGGGACATACACACAAGTAACAATCTCAATAGCTACACCCTAGAAACAATATTTCACGAGGATCAGGTTAGAGTTGGGAACCAAGGTGTCAATCAGCGCTCCCGAGACCATTCTAACAGAGAACTAACGCACACTCCCGACTGGGACAAGCACCCCGGCCTTACTGGATAATTCCTATTGCAAGAACAGCAAGTTCACCGGCCGTCTAGGTCTCGTTGAGTCGGTAAAGAGGCTTGCCCACCCAAATAACCAAAACCGGATTGCACTCCACGGATTGGGCGGTTCCGGGTATGTACTGAGTAATTTAGGATATGAAAGCTTTACTAACACTGCTCAGAAAAACTCAAGGAATGCGGATTGTTTATCAATTGCCCCGGTTCGTATCCGGGTTTACCGATGCATCTAGCCACATCGACCTTAGAGTCTCCGTGATCCTTTCCGTCATCGTCTCGGTTAATTGTCCCCGGGATCTATCAACCACAACAACGACCAAGTCTTAACTTACGAGGTATGTCTCCCACATCTTAGCAAACAAGAAAAGCTAACAAAATAAAAAGAAACACTAGCTACTCACAGCCTCCGGCCCTCCTTATGGCCTTTCTGCCTTCCTTCGTGCCATCTTTCCTGTCTTCCGTGCAGTCTTCTTGCCACCCTTCCGGCGGATAGACTGCTCCAAGACTCCCGCAGATTCCCGCGGCCGAAGTGCTTTCGTGAGGGGGGGCAAACTCTGCGGGCGGAAGCCATAGAGTTCCTGAAGCAATAGCTCGCCCAAAACCAAAGCGCATTGCCAAGACTATGAGCCAACAAACAAGCTATCGTGAGCACGCCCAGCAGCACCCGGCGATTTCCAACACCATCCCCTCTTATGGATGCCATGACGCGTTGACAGACTTCCGATGGGAGCATATAATACCCCTTTCTCGTGCCCACCTCCTGTCCACAACTCCCTAACAGTACCCTCCCATGAAGGCTTTCCATTCATCCCACAAATATGAGTATCCCACTACAGAATATACTACCTGTCGCGGAAGCCCGGTCGGCGGCCCAACTACTGAACCCCCCCCGCAGCCCCGCCGCACGGCCTACCCCCCAACACACTCCCCAACCCTCCATTGCGATGGCGTCATGCTCTAAGTGCTATATACGATTCGTTCAACCCATTGGGATGCCCCGTACAATACTGTTCACTAACATGGCGGACCTTTGTTCCATAGGGTTCCTAAGGGACCAGGGTTCGGCGCTGGGGGTCTTGCCCACTCTTGCTGCTGGGTTCGGTGTGGCAAGTATGATGGGGACTGAGGGCCCAGACTCCCCCCCAAACGACAAGGAACTCCAACAGGAGTTCTGTGCTCTCAAGCGGGAGTTGGAGGAGATGCGGGCTGCCTTGGCCATTCAGGCCTTCCGCCGCGAGTTTTGCGAGAAGCAACTCGGCGGCGGGACAGTGTCGGCCTACCCCGCATTTGTTTCCCCACGGGTGGAGGGTCGGAGGGCCTGGGACATATCCGGCGGGGGCTTCTGGCTATGGTTCGTGTCATTCAAAACATGCACGAGGCTGAAATAATATGTTACATGTGGCTGTGCCTCTTTTGATGCCAAGCCTTGAATTTTCCATGGAATTATGGTCTAGGGTTTAAATAATAATATATTTTAAATAGATTTAAAGATGAATAATATGAGGTTATAATAAAAATAACAAGAAAAGAGAAATGTTAAAATATTAACAAATGTGTGCCATACTCTTTTAAAATATGATATTATAGAAGCAGATGAGAAACTTTGAAGTAATTTACCAGTAACAATTCTGCCATATATAATATTACTATCATTTTATTACATGTATGGTTCCGGAAGACTAAACTCTGTACTAAGTTTCTCACAAAAAATGTGACAATTTTGGTGGTGACGCCAAGTGTAACGCTTACTAAAAGTGTTACCCTCTCTTGCATGTGACCTCAAATGAAGCCAAAGTTCATGTGATAAAAAATGAGAAACTGAGTAGAGGATTGAGACATATCATAATTGGCAAGAGATAGAGATTAATAGACAGATGGTATAGCAAATAAATTGGTGTATGCAATTTAGATTTCTATTATATAACTATCAAACATGAGTTATCACTTAAATT
>LN891144.1:90146-102185 GCA_900010015.1 Tuber aestivum
CACATATTCACTATGGAACAACGGCCAAGGAAGCACTAGCCATAGTGGATGCCTTGCCCAGTTTCAGCCACATCCTTATGGGAAGGAAGTTCACGATAGTGACAGACCACCGCCCGCTAATATTACTGAAAACAATGAAGCAACCTAGCAGGAAACAAAATAGATGGGTAACAGAGCTCAGCAAATACGATACACAGATAATATACCAGGAAGGAAGTAAAAACTATTTGGCTGACACGCTCTCCCGGATTTACGAAGACATCAACCAAGAAGAAAATGCTCGCCATGCTCAAGATACTACAATCCAAGAAGACGACCTATCAGACAACACAGAATTCGAATGAAACCCATCAAGCTACCAAGTTAAAATGTCCAACTATCAGCCACCCTGAGTTACAGATACTCCAAATTCACCCCCACCTGTACTCCAAGAACCCGAGAGTTGGTCTGCGGACCATACCATCCGTGATGGTAACGACTGGGGAGACCGAGTTACCCACACTGGTACACCCCCCAAAGCTCGCGACCATGCATGTCTCCACTTTACTGCATGCAACATTGACGAATGCAACTACTATGCAAGCGATAAACTAGGATCTGAGTACTCACCCAGACCAAGGTCGACCAAATCAGGAACATCCTATGATACCCCTGATGAAGAAACAATGGCGAGAATGCAAGAACTCACTTGAGAAGCCAATATACCCCAGCAAATCCAACAAACTCCCATCTACCACCCCCGACCAGGAACATGGATCGACCCATCCAGGTTGGAAATACCGAGTGAAGTTCCACCCAGCAGCCCGCCATCATTTCTCCTGACGAGTGACACGAGTCAGGAACCGTACCTATCCAGGTTAAGCGACAAATCAGAAACATATACCCACGAAGTTATTGAATCAGTTATGCCACCTGCAATGGATGAATACAAAAGACAATTATACCAACCTATCGCAGATGACGCTAGTCATGGGCGAATAACAGGCAGAAGTACCGAGATTAAAGGGGAACAAGCTACCTTCTTGGTATGCAAAAAGATGGAAAATAACCTAGGACAGCAGATGATCAAAGGCTACCGAAACGATCCGTTGTATGACAAACTAGTAAGCGGTGGCTCAACAGACCTCAACCTCTACGAAGTCGATGATGGACTAGTATACTCGCCAATCCGATATGGGGCTTGGTGCCTGTACGTCCCTCACGGCTATGCTGGGAATAAAGAAACGTTACGGGAATACATCATAAGAGAAATCCATAACAACGGTGACCATAGCACAAAAAGAAATCTCCATTATGCCACCGGTTACTTCTTTTGGCCGCAAATGGGCAATGACTTCCGCCAGTATGTCGGGCAGTGCGATCCTTGCCAGATCAATAAACCACGCACGCAACTACCCGAAGGTACCACAAAAACACACCCGATACCGGCAGAAGACTTCGAATCACTTGCCATTGACTTTGCAGGACCCTTCAACAAATCTGACAGATACGACACGATCATGGTAGTAATGGATAGAGTGAGCACATGGACCTGGTTCATACCTACCAAGGCGAGTAATACGGCAGAACAAACCATTGCGGAATTGACCGAGCATGTATGCACCCCGCATGGGTACCCGTGCTCTATAGTTAGTGATGCGGACCCACGTTTCACTTGTAAATTCTGGCAACAATGGTGCAAGTCGCTAGGTATCGAACACCTCTGTGCTCAGCCAGGGCACCACAAGAGCAATGGACAGGTAGAGCGACGAATCAGAGAACTGAAAACAGCAATGCGAAATATTACGAACAAAAGACAGAACAACTGCAAACCAACATTGCCCGAAGCATGGCCAAATATAAATAGATCATACACGGAAACCTACGGGTCCTCACCCTATGCCATAGTATACGGAAAAGAATACTCAATGATGAAAACACTGCGATTTGGAAAATCATCGGTACCAGCTACGGACGAATTTCTAAACAGACACCAGGAAATGAGAAACCTAATATTCCAAAACCTCCAATTAGCGCGATTCCGAACACCTCGGAGAGCAGCTAAACGACGCAGAATACACAAACGAATTCCAAATGGGGAACAAATATTAGTGTATGGAAGCCAATTTGCGACCCAATCAGGAAGGAGCAAGAAGCTAGAACCCCTGTGGAGAGGTGCATTTACGGTAATCAGATTCGATGAGTACATGGAAAACTACACGGTAAAAATGGACACGAAGATGTACCGGCGCCCGGAAGGCACATTCCATGCAAGCTCAATAAAACAGTACCTGCCAAACCATGACACAAAGTTCCCAGGACATGCCCATGCAAGACCAGCGCCAATACTGGTGAACGAAGACCCTGAAAGGGAAGTGGAAGAAATCCTGGACCACCGGCAACGATACGGAAGGGACAAATTCTTGATTAAATGGAAAGAATATCCACCGCGTGAAAATAGTTGGGAACCAATCGAACGACTCGGAAACGCCACAGAATTAATCTATGAGTGGTGGAACAACAATAAAGAAGGAGACCCACCAATGATACTCCAAGTAACTACGTGCTGGGCACCAACGTTACCAGAAACAAACAGATGGGAGTATACACCATAGACACCGAAGGGATTCTGGGCACCTTATAGTGACGACGAATTTTCCCCTGAAAACGCAACAGCGGAAGACTCGGAATTACCAACACCTTCAGAAATCTAAGCGAGACCCATACACACACCCTGCACCAAACCCACGTACCCACACTTCACCAACACCTTCAGAACTCTAAGCGAGACCCACACACACACCCTACACGAAAACCCACGCACCCACACTTTACCCATACCTTCAGAAATCTAAGCGAGACCCACATACACACCCTACACGCATCTACGCACCCAGCCAGAAGCACATAAAAGGTGCACTTCGCACCTGTATACCAGACAGACCCCAGCTCTCCCATCGTACTGCAATCCAATCCCCCGCCCCCCCCCCTACAGACCTACCCCGCTATACCCTACCCTACTATACATTACTTCACCATGCATAACTCGGACTTCAGGAGACTCAGCAAAAAAGACTCCTACCTATGGCGACTGAACTTTAAACGCATGGGCGACATACCCGCCCTCCAAAGACGGCAAGCAATCTACATATTCTGTTGCCTGGGATGCAACCAGATGGACTGCAAATCTACAAGTGCAGTATGGAATCAGTTCAAAAAAGCCTACCGTCGACAATGCGCCCCGGCGTTCTTCGCCTCCTATACCTGCAGAACCTGCGGAGGGCCGGACTGGGATGAGGCATGCATTGGGGGCCCGGCATGCTTTTATAACTGCGAGTGCCATTCGGCCTTCGATAACGATAATGAGCTTAGCGAAGCTCGGAATATATTTCTTTCTCAGTTTGGGTAGTTTGGTTGTTGTTATGTTTGAAGGTTTTGTTTTGTTTTGGGGAATGTAACCGGAGCTGGTACTCGGTTAATTTAGTTTGTTTTATGTTTTGTTTTAAGTATCGGTTGATACTTAGTTTGTTTTATGTTTTGTTTTACGTATCGGTTGATACTTGGTTATTGTTATGCTTTCATTGAGTAAGAACATGAGTGAGAATTCATGATCATACTCAAACACATGTACTTAAAAAGACTGCCGTCTTCCGCTCTAGAAACAGCAGACTTCGACAGACAGTATTTTAATATACTCGGTTGAACGGTTATTTTTATTCTCCTATTACACCACCGAAGCCTCCCTTAGCGAGCCTTGAATTGACAGTCTCCGGTAGACGTCACCTCTCTCCTATTGTACCCAACAGCGTGATTAGCGCCCCGGCGTGAACATGTTACAGGAGCACTCTCAACATTTTGTCGCTTGTGATCCTAAAGAACTGCTGCTACTATTTCTCGTAGTATATCTATTCATACTGGCTACCCTCAGAAGCTCATATGTAGGTACCATTCTACCAATGCTGCCTCTTCCGAGATTGTAAGAATCATATCACCAACATGGGCTTCAGAATGCATCTTAAATTGACATCCTGGGGCAACTGCCTGCTGGAGGGCCGACAATGGAATCTGATGCATAGCTGCTACACGTCGTAAGGAAATACACAACTGTGTAACCTTTTAGAGTGCTTCATCTCTGGCTGAATATAATTGAGTGACTAGGCTTTTACAATTGGCATAGTAGTAGGTGATAGGAAGTCCGGGGGCAGCAGGACCTGGGTGTAACGTGTTCGCACCGGGGTGCTAATCACGCTTCCGGGTACAATAGGAGTAGCGCACAAGCTGATCAACAACCTATGGGCGTACTGCGCTAAGGGAGGCTCCGAGAGAAAGATATAAAGAATAGCGACTTGAAGGGGTAACCGTTCAACCAAGTATATTAGAAATACTCTGTCCGTCGAAGTCTGCTGTTCCTCTAAGGGAATCAACGGCCTTTAAATACAAACTTCGTCCATGTCCTGCATGGATGGATTTCCAAATCCTACTTTAATAAAACCATAAAACAAACTGAGTATCAAACGATACTCGAAACCACAAATAAAACAAACTGAGTACCAAACGATACTCGAAACCACAAGTAAATCAAACTGAGTATCAAACGATACTCGAAACCACAAGTAAAACAAAACATAGAACAAATCCTTGAACCGAACGGACTGAACTCCAGTTCCGGTTACACTGGGTTCAAATTCAGTGCTGATGCTCGGGTAGCTGGTTTATCCTGTACAGACATGATTGTGGTTCAAACCAATAGGCAAAAATCATGAGGAATGTATCATGAACTTGGCGCATCTTCTGTAGTTGTAAGTATTGTAATAACACCTTTGACCGCGAAATTTTCCCCATTGCTCAATCTGAATGCTCGAGGACCGATTCACTTCTGGGTAGTGATTGACTTCCAGGTCTGAGTTACTTCTACATCCAACACGTTATGATGCAATGATTGGTTTTAAGTATGTTGAGTAGCGACTCACAGGAGTTGCCTGATAGATTTCACATGACTTATAGTTATAAGTGTTAAGGTTTGCGTGACCTGAGGTGTGAGTGACACCAGGTGAAGAGGTACTATATAAAGGGCTATTAGGACAACGAGTATGAGCTCTTCACAGATTCTTCTTGTTTATTTCCTACCTTTATATTTTATCAATAAAACCTACTACCTTTACGCTCTTTAAGATTTATCTTAAGAAACCCAAGAATTGTCCTTAGTCCCACTTTGAATGATTAAGTCCTAAGCAAGGACATAAGAAGAATAAGGGAATAGCGACGACACAATACAATTCAAGGGACTGTACTGTCAAAGTCGTGTAAGCACCATCCTGAGAACTATTACCTTACTACAAGTAAGAATCATTACCTGTCGTATGCTCCGCCTCCGGTAGGATTCTTCACACGGACATGCTTCATATACGTTCCAAAACATTAAGGACATTCTTTTGCTCTATCTTATCAACTGCAGGTCTTAATGATTTGCTACCTGGGTCTCTCATGCACTGTTTCAATCCTGTTGCGCCTGGTTACCCTAATGGGTCTTGCCACACCTCTCTCTTTGGGAACGCGACTCCTGAGAACTGTAGAGAGCTGATGCAGGTATGAATCACCCTGGTAGAGTAAAGAAAATTTTAGTGGCTATCACATTTTGTCATCCTATCCGGTCATTTTCCTAATGTGTGCGATGGGTTGGAATAAAGGACCAGGATGGACTTCATGGTATTGTCCCATCCAGTCTTTTCCAAGACATGCCTAAGACATAGGAGTCAAGGACCATCCACCGATAGTTCCCTGCCATTACCTGTAGTCATTCACCCTCCGCGCTATCCGTTAGTCCCCTAGTGCTTCCATAACATCTCCCATGTAATGACCCTACGAAATAGAGCTATGGCAACCTATGTCGACGCCCATACATAAGACCAAGAGGTTGAGTGGTAGACTAGGAGGACATATTTGACATATCCGTGGCGTATCTGATGGTCGGGGTATCCCATAGAACAGAAGGTACTTGAGAAATAGGTGTACCAAAGTGGAGGGTATAAAGTGAGTATGTCCGCTCCAGCCTAAGGATAGGTCGGAAGGCCGGGTGAGTTTACCCTGCCTAAGAAAGTCACGTTACCCTACCATGGAGACCAGTTTCATGTCACCACGGACATACTGACCCTATCTTTGGGACACTATTATCCTACCTTGTGTCGGAAATGTTCTTGGAGGAACTACAGGAACTGTTAGGATGGTTTGTTACACAAGGACGATTGACGAGCACTTGGTTGTACGTTGATGGGAAGGCTACGGGAGGAGTAATAGTGCTCCGAACATGCTTTAACTTGGCGGAAATATTCCTCAGAGAGACCTGCCGCCCCAGGGTTCGCCCCAGGCGTCATGGGCCAAGATGGGTAGAGTTGCCGTCTTACTAGTTAAATGGAATCAATGAAGACATGTCCATAACACTGCATACGTCGCTGCCGTCCGTCCGACTGGAAGCCGTTCGCAGGATATATAAGGGGGCACGGTGAGAAGGTCAGGTACCATCTCCAAAACGAACACAGTAAAATGGAGCATAACTGATGGAATTAGCATGAGCTATCTGGAAGGGTCCCCCGAGTCGTCCCAGGTAGTGCCGGCAACATCACGGGAAGTTTTACGCCAATCATGCCTACACATGCCCCTTTGCTGTAGGCTCTTTATCGGTTGTTGGAAGACTCTAATGGCCTGGTACTTGTCACGGTGAGTGGTGCGCTGGGGGTAAGGGACCGTGGGTAGCGCCGCTGGGTCCCGCCACTGTCACAGCTCTTAGCGGGAGCACGGGATGACCTTCTAAGTTTGCAATCAAGATAGATAGAACTTAACTGGAAGACAGCTGATGTCTATGGGTGCTTGCATAGATCATTGCTCATGGGTAGAGAGTCATTTAGTTAGCTTTCCCAGGTGACCCGACAGTTAGCCACTGACCAGAGACTGATGTGCAAAGGTTTTCACTTTGGCAGGTGTATTGGTAAACACCTCACAGGACTGATGTGCATATGGGAGAATTCTGCTAGAGTGCGCTGAGACCTTAGGCCCTTAGGAGATGGGGTAATGGTGCCGGGGCAACCCTTACGGAGAAGGGCACACTTGTGTTGGTCGGGGTAACCTGATGGTGGAGCTTTTGGTATAAGTCTGACTACGTAAAGATTATACGCGAACTCTCCTACCCGGACAGAATCAACATCCTCTCGAGAGACTTCAATGGAGATAAGCCTGAGCTTAACGATATTAAGTTTTACTGTTTACTTTTATTCTTTACACTTTGCAAGAGCTGTGTTCGAGAGATTCGAAGTTTGGTGCGGTCGCATCCTTGGGATCCATCGTTCTGAGGAAGCCCCCGTTACATCCCACCAGCCTCCACCATCCCCTACGATCCCCTCTGGTCCTATGTAGTCCTCTGCTATCCCATGCTAGAAGTTGCCTCCAAACATGGAGCTTATCTTCCTTCCTCATGACCGCCATCCAAGCAGTTCCACTGTGAGGATGGACTATATATTGCTCTCCTGTCCCATACTGGGCTCTTGGCAGTGGCTCTGTAACGTGTTCACGCTGGGGCGCTAATCAGGCTGTTGGGCACAATAGAAGATAGGTAACGTCTACCAGAGACTATCGACTCTAGGCTCGCTAAGGGAGACTTCGGTGGTGTATTAGCGGAATAAAGATAACCGTTCAACTGAGTATATTAGAATACTGTCTGTCCAAGTCTGCTCTTTCCATCGTGGAAACAAGCGGTCTATTTAAGTACAGGTATTTGAGTTTGATCATGAATTCTCACTCATGTTCTTACTCAATCAAAGCATAAAAATAACCAAGTATCAACCGACAGTTAAAACAAAACATAAAACAAACGAAGTATCAACTGAGACTTAAAGCAAAACATAAAACAAACTAACATGTACCAGCTCCGGTTACGGCCTCCCTCGGGCCCTACACGGGGCCTAAACGGTTGAAAACACTGCTCAAGAACTTAACAAATCTTAGCAATTTGGGTGAGCCCTGTGTGCTTCCATTTCGCTTCTTACCCGCTCCTGGTGATTGTAATGTGTTCATGCCAGGGTACTAGTTAGGTCATCGGGTACAGAGGAGTAGGATATCACTCTTCCTAAGAGTAACAATCCTAGGCTCTCTAAGGGAGGATTTGGTGGTGGAATAGGAGAATGGGGATAACCATTCAACTAAGTATATGAAAGATACTATCTGTCGAAGTCTCCTATTTCTAGGGTGGAAGCCAGCCATGTTTTTCAGTATATATGTTTCAGTGCAATCATGAATTGGCACTCATTTTCATACTCCATCAAATGATCAAAATAACCAAGTATCAACCAATGCTTAAAACAAAACATGAAACAAACTAAGTATCTACCGATACTTCAAAAAAAACATAATAGAAACTAACTGAGCACCAGCTCTGATTACATTCCCCAAAACAAAAGCAAATTCCATAGTAAAAAACAAACTAACTAATTTCTACCCTGTTTAACCAACCAACGCCAGAAAAGAATTTCTAGCCTTGCTTAGCTTGTCATTATCCTCAAACTCTGATTGGCACTAGCAGTTGTAAAAGTATAGCTGTCTTCTGATACATCCTTCTCCCAGGTCTGGCAAGGTACAGCCTCTCCACATGCAGGAGGTGAAATATGCGGGGGCACATCTCAGGTGCTATGCGCTCCTAAGTGATTTCCACCATTTGTTAATTATTCAGCAATCTATTTCGTTGTATCCAAGGTAACAGAATATGTAGATCGGGTTTCACCTTTCTAGTCCAGCTTTGTCAGTGAGGCGTCTAAAGTTCCAGGCGCAGAGGTAGCAGTCTTTCGCGCAAAGCTTTGTGAAGTCTGAGTTGTGCATGGTATAGAGGATATAGAGAGAATGTACTAATGTTTTAGGATCGTGTAGTGGGGGCGTAGTGGTAGAGGCGCAAAGGGTATGCAATAGGGGGTTTCTCGAGGTTTGGTAGAAGGGTGTCAGTTCTACCAGCATCTGGGTGCAAAGTACATCTTTTTATATGCTTCGGAATCATATTGCGCAGGTGCATTGGCCTTGTATAGCTGTGTGTATGTGCGCATTGCTTGTATTTCCACAGCTATGAGGGTCTTATGTAAAAGTGTGTATGTGTATCGGTAGGTCTTGCTTGGGTTTCTTAGGGTGTGAGGGTTGCGTGTAGGGGTGTGGGTCTTGCGTATATTTTTGAAGGTGGGTGGGTTTCATATAGGGGTATGTGTATGTGTGTGTAGGTCTTGCTTATATTTCTAATGGTGTGGTTGATTCCGAGTCCTGTTCTGTCCTGTCTCCTGGCGACAATGCATGGTCGATATAAGGTGCCCAAAAGTCCTCTGGCATCCACTGGCTCTACTCCCATCGGTTTACTTTTGGTATTGTTGGTGTTCCGCACATTATTATTTCATGGATTGTTGGTGGGTCTCCTTCCTTCTGGTTAGTCTACCATTCATGAATTAATTCGGTCGTATGTCCTGATCCTGTGACTAGTTCCCAACTGTTTTTCCTTGGGGGGTATTCGTTCCATTTGATCAACAACTCAACCTTATTGTATCATTGTTGGTCGTCTAGTCTTTGCTCAACTTCCCATTCTGGATGTTCGTTTACCAGTATGGGTGCTGGCTTTATCTGGGCTGGACCAGGGAATTTTGCATTACCGTTTAGTAGGTACCTTTTTATCGAGCTTACATGGAAGGTACCTTCTAATCCTCGCTACATTTTTCCATCCACTTTTACCATGTAATTTTCTATGTATTCATCAAATTCCATTACTGTAAACGGGCCTCTCTATATGGGTTCTAGTTTCCTGCTTCTTCCTGATCCAGTCGTACCTTGGCTTCCATATAGCAGAACCTGTTGCCCAATTGGGATTTGCTGGTAGATTCTGTGTAGCTGGGTCACTTTTTGGGTTGATCAGAATCCACCTAATTCCAGGTTGTAGAATACTAGGGTCCTCCTTTCTTGATGCCAGTTCCGGAATCCGTCGGAAGCTGGTGGGAACTATTTCCCAAACAGGAGGGTCTTGATCACTGTGTATTCTTTACTATATACTAGCACATATGGTGAGGAGCCATAGGTTTCCATATCTGATCCACTTATGTGTGCTGCTACTGTAGCCAGTATTGGTTTCGGGGTGTTCAGTCTTGTGTTTGTAATATTTTACATTGGAGTTTTCAGTTTCCTGATTTGTTATTGTACCTCGCCGTTCTTCTCATGGTGTCCTGGTTGGGCACGGAGGTATTCAATGCTATGGGATTTACACCATTGTTGCCAGAATTTGGAAGTGAATTGTAGGTCCACATTGGTTACTATGCACCATCGGTTACTGTGCACCATCGGTACCGATGTGGGGTGCACAGATGCGCAGTTAATTCCGCGATAGCTTGCTTCCTCGTATTTGTTGATTTGGTAGGTATAAACAAGGTCCATACGCGTAGTCTATCTATAACTGCCATGACCATGTCATATTCTTCCAATTTGTTGAAAGGTCCTGCAAAGTCCGTGGTCATTGATTCGAAAAGTTCTGCTAGTATAGGTGGGGTTTGTATGCAGCCTACATGGCATTGGGTTCAGGGCTTATTGGTTTGGCAAGTATTGCACTATACCATTTATTGGTAGAAATGTTGATTCATCTCTGGCCAGAAGAAGTAGCCAGTCGCATGGTGAAGCTTCCTTTTCACACTATACAGTGCATTGCTATAGATGTGTCGCATAATGTAATCCCGTAAGGTTTCTTTATTTCCCGCACAGCCATTGGGAATATACAGACACCATGATGCATATCGGGTTGGTGAATCAACTAGACCATCCTCTACTTCATAGAGGTTGAGGTCTGTTGATCTGCCGGTAAGTAATTTATTGTACAGTAGGTCGCTTTGGTAGCCTTGGATCACTAGTTGCCATCGGTTGTTTTCTATCTTTTTGCATACATGGAAGGTAGCGTGTCACTCTTCAATTTCTGTGTTTCTATTCATGATCCATCTGAGTGTAATGTCTTCTGTGAAGGGTTCGTATAGGTTTCTTCTGTAATCATCCATTACTGGTGGCATAACCAATTCCATTACTTCATGAGCGTAGGTAACTGATTCTTCACTGAGTCAGGATATGTATGGTTCCTTGGTTATACCACTGGTTTAGAGGAACTGTGGTGCGCTACTTGGTTGTAACGGGCAGGGTCTGAGGGTCGGGTAGCCCAAGGCACACCACGATAGTAACAGGCAAGAGTCTGGAAGCGAG
Source organism: Tuber aestivum (assembly GCA_900010015.1). NCBI lineage: Eukaryota > Fungi > Ascomycota > Pezizomycetes > Pezizales > Tuberaceae > Tuber > Tuber aestivum. The sequence goes on from LN891144.1 coordinate 101,373, forward strand.
GTTCAGGAACGCGAGTACAATTGAAGCGAGTTGTACTAGGCTCGAGGGGTTCAGGGGTTCAGGGTCAGGGTTCAGAGGTTCAGGAGGATGCAAAGTAGAAGAGAGTGTAATTCGTAGGTACAGGTGGCCGAATTCAATCTAATTTTATTTAAACTCGCCGCGCCAAAACATGGCTTATGGTCGAGCGATCATCTCTCGTACACCCAGCATAAGGCCGGGCGGGCCCCCAGCGGACCACAAGCGGACTGGGACTGCCGTGTTAGGTACAGCCTGGGGCCGGGGTCCCCACGATACACCGGCGCGCGTAACAACAATATACAAGACCATGAACCTCCGAACTCAAACCATCCAGACCCGTTAGCGACCCCGAAAGAACACCACAAGCCAACACCTCCGCGAGCGAGCAAACACGAAAGCTAAGTACAAATCCATCAACAGTCCCGATCACCCCCGCCCCAACCGACAACCCGACACCCAACCCAACAGGAACAGAGCGACCGAAGTCCTTGGTCCCGCCAAGCGAGGGGAAGGGAGTTACGGCCCGCGACCATCACAAAAATAAAATAAATCAAAAATATCAAATCCGGTCTTAATACCGTCCCGCTAATTCCATATCCTCCTCCACAGTAGAATCCCACCCGTCACCCCCAACCAACCCCCCAGGCGAGTATCCCAGCTCAGCGAACTGCTCCGGGGTAAACTCCTGAAGAGCGGCAAACGTACCATCCAGCGTAGCCCTCGAGACAGAAGCCGAAGCCTCGCCCCACGCCCGGCCACGCCCCCTCGCCGATCGCCGTTTGCGCCGCCGACTGG
>LN891144.1:107796-130539 GCA_900010015.1 Tuber aestivum
CCGTCTTCAGCGTCCGGTCATTGCTCAATTTCACTTTGATGGCTCAATACCGTAGCGATACCCCAGAGACCATAGATTATATGAAACAATATCTTGCATGTTTTTATTCGACGAAGGCTATCTTCTTGGAGTTTCGGATATCTAAAAGGACATGAGAAAAGCTCAACGACCAACGAAGAGAGCAGCGACCTCTACGGGGGCGTGTGGATCAATCTCTCACCAAATCCAAGTAGCGTCAGATGCTGGACGAACATCGTGGGCTGGAGGACGACTTACGCCTAGAACTGATCCATGCGGAATCTCATTTTAACTTTATTAAGATGCATCTGCTCGGCCATTTTCCAGATCACATATATCAGTTCGGCAACATTCAAATGTATTCAACGGAGTTTGGCGAGCTCGCACATAAGGAACAAATCAAAGATGGCTGGCGGCGTTTGAAGAAAAACAAAGCCGCACGCCAGATCCTACAGAGCTACAGTCGACAGCATGGGATACACATGAGACTCTTAAACCTGGACGCGCTTCGACGTCGAGGCGCAGATCTAGCTCCGGAGGCCGTTGACATGTTGAAGGCAGAAGATACCGCATCTGGATCTGTCACGTGCCGCAGGATCCTAAAGGGACGACAACGTGACGTTTCAAACATCGTGGATTTGTGCAAGGCAGTCGGAATTTCGACCTACAGCATTTGTGAGGAATTGATCCAGTATAGCCGTCGCAGCCTGCCAATGGAGCGCTTGCTTCCCGAAGATCTTGCAATACTTCGACGACTTCCAACTGAACTGATGACGCAACTTGAAATCCCCATTGCCGCGTTCCAGGAAACCAAAGTTTATGATCTCCACCGGGTGCGGTGTACGGGTTCTCGGCTCTTCCACAAGCAACCGAGTCGCAATGATTTGGTTTGGGTGCAGGCAGGAGGGGAGCACATGTATCGTGCCCTCAGAGGACGTCTTCCCGCTACACTCAGGGCGCTGTTCAAGATCCGGGACTACAGGCACCAGGATAGGGTCTACAGACTTGCAATGGTAGAAATGACAAGTGTGGTTAATTCCGGGCGGCAATCCGATGCCCATGGTCTCGTCACGGTAGAGCAGAGGATAGAGGCACAACAGTTTCCAATAGTGGACATTGGGACCATTCTGGGCCAGGCGCACCTGGTCCCAGCCGGTGACCGGCGATAGCTGGTGAATAGTAGAATCGATTTGAGGGCGTTCAATGAGATCTATTGAGATCGCATCCGAGGGAACTAATGGAGGCCCTGTGGTGTATCCTACGTCGCAAGGCAGGATACCCCACAGGGCCACCAGGGAGCGTCGAAATTCCTACCATTGCGTAGTAACTCAAACTGTTGGTAGAAATAATTGCGTAATAGTAGAGTAAAAATTAATGATACAAGATTCAAGTTGAAGAGATTGTGTTCAGAACCAGAGAACGTGTACTAGTAAACCAAGAACAGGGTGTGATGATGTGCGACGTGGGCCTTGGTCGGAGCTGGCATCAGCTTGGAGACAGGAGAAGATGTGGACATTGCGATGGCAGCTCGGGCGTCAAAACTTTTATTTCGGCATCAGAAAGGTGACGCCGTAGACTCGGACGTGCTGACCGGGGGTAAACATGGAGGAAACCAGAACCGAGAGGTGGCCGTCAGAGATGAAGAATGCCAGGCCCGGGAATCAAATTGGTAGTTACCAGATTGCGGTAACGGCGGCTGGAAACTAGCAATCAGGAAAGGAGCGAGAACAGAGCATCAGGATGCGGAGAAAGCTTGATCTCACAGTTGACCTCGGGTCGCGGCATCAGGATGACGACAAGATTGGATCAGAAAAAGGACGCGCTCTGGACGTATGGGTGGACGGCGCCTGCTTGGAGACGAAGGGAATCGACAGGGTAAAAAGGGGGACGCAGATGACGCAGGGGGGCGTTGCGCCGGAGTAGTGGACACACAGGACGTAGGGGACGCAGGGGACGCAGGGGACGAGCGCGCTGCGTGGGGATGTGAGACCTGCAGATCTGACGCAGAATGAATTTTTGCTGATGCATAGCTCATCTTTCTTGTTTTTGGAGTATACAACGGGGTAAATTAGGGCTGTCTTAGACTGATGGCGCTTGGTAGTTTGACATTGTAGTTTCATAGCTTTTAGGTGCCTTTTCAAAGTCTGTGGTATTGGATAGGTCATTCTCCTAGGTACTGGTATCTTGAACATAGTGAGGCTCTTCTTGTAAAGTAGTGTCTTCATAGATGCTGGAGAGTGAGTCAGCTAAATAGTTTTTACTTCCTTCTTGGTATACTATCTTTGTGTCATATTTGCTGAGCTCTGTTGACTATCAAATTTGTTTCCTGCTAGGTTGCTACATAGTTTTCAGGAATATTAATGCGCAGTGGTCTGAGACTATCGTAAATTTTCATCACATCAATACGTGGCTGAAACTGTGTAGTACATCAAGTATAGCGAGTGCTTCCTTATCTGTTGTTTTGTAATTTAATTGGGAATTTGTAAACTTTCCACTATGGAGCATCGCTGGTCTCACCATTTTGTATGTGGGCCCTTGTCCAACCCATTCCCCTACTCCCGCATCTGACACATGCATTATTAGCCAGATTGGTTCCCTTGTATCCATGAGGGGTTGCATGACACAATCATTCTTCAGCAGTCCCTTAATGTCTCTGAATAACTTATCATGTATTGCTGTCTACACCTAGTCGGCTTCGCTGGTCTGGTCAGTAAGTGGGGCAGTTATTGTGGTATGATGTGGCAAACATTGTGCCACATAGTTCAGTAACCTAAGAACCATTGTAGTTCTTTTTTGTTTATGGGTGTAGTTGATTCTTCCAATGTTTGTATTTTTTCAGGGGCTGCACAGATTCCTTTATCATCGATAATATACCCTAGTATATACAGCTCTTTCATGAAGAGGTCTCATTTCTTCTTACTCATGTAGTACCATGCCTGACATAATTTTTCGCATAGCAAGCACTGGTGGGTCAGGTGTTTCTCTGCTGTGTTAGCAAATAGTAGGATTTCGTCAATGTAGACCCATACAAAGTCATGTAGGTAGTCTCCTAATAGGTCTTCCATTATGTGCATGAAGGCAGTGGGTGCATCCTTGTCACCTTGCAATATGACTCTACATATCATTGTTCTGAATGGTGATTTGAACAAGTTATTTCTTTCATCTCCGAGGTTGACTCTTGTTTGGAAATATACATTGCGGAGGTCAATCTTGCTTCAGAACTTCTTCCTTCCTATAGGATTCAGGATATCATGTTACTGGGGTATTGAGGGGATGTCTTTGATTACCAGGTCGTTAGGTCACATAAGGTCAACTAGAGGTCTAATACCCACTGCGTCTTTTTTGGGTTGTACAAATATAGGGGCTACTCCCGTAACCACCTGAGGGTAGACGACCCCTTGGTCCAACTGTGTTTGGATCCATTTCTGTAATTGTGATTTATATACTTCTGGGACTCAGTAGGGAGATTCATTGTTGATTTGTGATCCAGGGTTTAGTTGTACTCAGTGGTTGATTTTTCAAGGTGGTAGTAAGGGGTCCAGTATTTCATCTCGGAAGATATCGCTGAATTCTTCTATAATGGTTTGCCCACTCTAGGCTACTGCTGACCTGTGTTCAGTGCTTATTGGCTTGTATGATACCTTTACCTTCTTGTTAGGGAGGGTAACCATCATTTCACCACAGCTGGCGGTCCTCCTATGATGTCTTATGAATAGTATGTCAAGGAGTACATCATATTTGGTGACATTTCCGCTTAACATCCTGTTGTTTGGGAACTTTGCCTTCCCTATTTCACACTTGATGGTTGCTTGGCTATCACTAGTTGACCAAGATCCCTTCCCGGCCATATTAAGTATTACCGTGTATTGGGTAGGTTGAGTTTTTATGCCATGGATTGCTACAAAGGGATTGCTCATGATGTCCAAGTCTATTGTTCCTGTATCAAATAGGACTTTTGTAGGGAAACCAGTTATTTCTACAATACCTTGCAATGATTGGAAGAGGATTATTTTTGTAGCTGCAGGAGTGGTTCTAAAACAGTTGATTGTTGCTGTTACTGAATTTATATTGATTTCCTCAAAAGTGCTTTTTCCTTCATCTTCAAGGAGGTTGGTGGTGACTTCCTTTTATATGAGTTTGTTTTTGGGTTTCGTTGCATAGCAGTCTTTAGTGTAGTGGCCCTTCTTTGCATATTTAAAATCTTGGTTGTTCTCTTTTCCCTGTCGCTGGCACTGGGTGTTCCTTGAGTTGGATATTTCCTTCAGTCTTGAGCTCTTGGTAGGACTGTACCCTTGTTGCTTTCTTTCCTTAGGTTGGCAGATGTTGTAGGTATTTGTGTCTTATAGGATGGTGTTATATCTTTCCGCTCATTTGATTATTGCGTAGATATCGTCAGTGGGTGCCTCATGTGGTTCTACCATCTGCCGTAGTTTTCTGTACGTACCTTCATGGAATCATTTCTTGAGAGTGTATTCTGTTACCGCATCTGCCAGTAATCTGGTGTAATACATGAGGAGTGGTTTAGCTTTTTTCGCAATTCTGTCAATCTTGTTTCCTCGTGCCTGACATCGGTCCTTGAATTTTCCGAATCGTTGCTCCGTATTGTGGGAGGATTGGAACTGGTCTGGAAGGGAATTGCCTATTGTTATGGCCCTGACCTGGTCTGGGTCTGGGTATCCTTTTATGCATTATTGTGAGGTTTCTCTGGCGTCGTCAGTACAGAATGCTCCAGTGTATATTCCTCATCTATAGTCGGTCATTGATATTTCATATATTGACTGGTATTGTTGTACACCCATATGCTATCGGTCGAACGCTTCCTCTTTAAGGTCTTGTCCTTTCTGGAAGAAAGTCTTGAATTGTGGTACCTTCATTTTAGGTTTTTACCAGGTTCCTTCTACTGGTGGATTGACTGGTCCTGCCCAAAGTGCCGGAATCCCTTAGTTGGACATGCTTCCGTCATCTTCGGAAGAGGCACTAGGTAGAGGAGGTGACGGTATTTGTGCTCCTGGTTTGGGTTCTTTCGCATGTGATTCTGGGTATTCGTTAGGCATTATGCCAGAGGCTGGGTTCTGCCCCTTCTTTCGGGCTAAACCTTCTCGTGGGATCTCATGCCCACTTCCAGTGATAAGTCGATGTATATCACACTTGTTTCGGCACAGGAGCCCACTGTTGTAGTCAGCCGCTTCAGCCTGTACTGTTCCATTGCCGAATCTGTGTAGATTGATTAAGACCTGATTTGTCAGACTTTCACAACTCGTGCAGGATAAAAAGATGTACCCTGTTCATACCGGGGTACTAGTCATATAGTCACATACAATATGAGTGGGATGCTCTCCCTCCGGACAGTAATGATCCACGGGTCACGAAGGCAGGCTTCAGTGGCATAATAGGAGAATAGAGATAATTCTTCAACTCAGTATATTAAAGATATGATCCATCGAAGTCTGCCGTTTTCAGGGCGCAAGATGGCAGGCATTTTAAGTACATATGTTGAAGTACAATCATGAATTCAGACTCATGTTCTTACTCAATCAAACCATAAAAATCAACAAGTATCAACTGATACTTAACACAAAACATAAAACAAACCAAGTATCAAGCAATACTTAAACACAACATAAAATAAATTAAGTAAGCACCAGCTCCGGTTACAGAGATAGCCCAAATCAAGGACAACAGAATCCTCCCCGATGACTCCCACAGGACAGTTCGCTACATAGAATTCTCCTATGATGATCGAAGGATCGCTGTTAGGATCGCCATTAGGATTGCGATCGCTAGGAACGATTTCCTATTCATCAAGTTAGCTAATTAGTACCACCACTAGTAGTAGTAGATATCTGACTGAGCCTTACATAGAGTTTACTACAGGAGTCCCCATTAGGATTAGCTCATTTGATTTACAAATGAGCCCTGATCTGGTTCCCCAGGCAGTAGCAGAATTTGAGTTGAATTATGATGTGCACTGGGCCTCCAGTACCTTCTTGCCATAGTGAAGCATCTCTGTTTTGTTGTTCACCTGCCTCACTCCATCCAGACTCCAAAACAACTGCGGAGAATGCTGCCTGTATTGTCCAGTTGGGTCTGTCAAGGGGTACAAAAGTCAAATCCGCCTCTTTAATGGAATTTATACATTGCCCGATCAAGTTGTTGTACTCTTGTAAATCGCATTAGCTATATTTCTGCAATCTGATGGGACACATTTGGCAACCCACCAGGGAAACCAGTAATTCTGATCGTTCGATCCCAGATATGTGGAATAATTCCTTGTTGCACTGCCTTCACAATTATTGCAAGAACCCATGTACCAGAACTCTCATGCAATGGTGAGAGCATGGTCACTTTGACCATGTTATCTGCCACAAACCACTGGAGGCTGTAACCATATGTTAGCAGTGCAGCAGGTACAAAAAGGGTGAAAGGTATGGAGTAAGTAGGTTACCCAAAGGAGTATTGCTCCAGGTAATTTGTGCGATGCTGCGTGGCTTGAAGGATGTGAGCATGGTCTTCAGGATCCATGTCATGAAACATTCCGTAGTCATGGCCATGTGTAGCATTTGTTATGGGGCCTCCGGGGCCCCCAAAACTGCGGGTCCCTGCCCACATTCGCCGCCCCACCACGGCATTTGGCCCGGGGCGGGGCCTATTTTCTCCTCCATTCCCTCCCCAGCCCAATACGGCCCCCCGCCCTGGCCAACCCCTGTACAGCGCCCCGCTATTGCCCCCACCAAATTATATAGTTGGGAGCATAATTGGGGTCGCCCGGTAGCCCGCATGAGGGAGGCGGGGCAGGGAGAACTTGCGGAAACCCGCTCCGCCCCGCCCCATAACGAACACTCGCCACACTTCTTAATTGCATCGGTAATTTCTTTGAATAGGGCAGCCGTCATGATTGCAAATTTTCTCAAAGCAAAAACTGGAGTGGGAGGGAGAGAGAGGACAAGAAAGAGGGGCCGATGAGGGTGGTGGGACCGGTCATAATGCTGTACGTATGTCGTGGGGTCAGACGTTGGTTTATAATCTCGCTCAGAGGTTCAATGGCAATCAAGGCAACATAAGCACTTCCGCGCCCTAACCCTCACGCTAGGCTTACCCAATATGAACTGGCCAGGAACGTGTTTGATAAAACAATTTCCTTCCCTTCACTTATACGAATAACGCTTCAATTCCCTTGAGGATATCATAAGACCAGTGCTCTGTTCCTAAATAATACTGGTTATTTAATATTTATTTGTGTTTTTTGCATTTTTTGTTTTGGAAGGCTCTTGCTTTTTGTCATTATTTTTGTTTACTTGGTATTTATTTTTTATATCTACCTTTGTTTACTTGCTTTAAGCTATCCCTATTCATTGCTGCCCGAATCAAGTATGTGATACACAGGTGACCACTCATAGTAACTCGCTATATCACCCACCACTAGACAAACCCCACTCCCCGCCCCGGGATCCCCTAACCCCTGACCACTAATGGCTAAAAAATAAGGGTCTGTCTCGACAGGACCGTCCCGTTCCGTTCGCCCATACAAATTGCCTTACGGTTCCGTTCGCGACCGGCCATTTTGTATGGGTGAACGGAGCGGAACGGTCGTTGCCAAACAGGCCCTAAGTAACAAGATCCCCGCTGCCGCAGGCTGGACCCAAAGTTTGCACAGTTCGACTTTATACCAAATGGAAACTAGTGACTTCGGCACTCGACTAGCTCAATTCACCGCACGCTAGCCTCCACGACCAACCTAGTCTTACTCTCGCTTGATTGGAAAATATTCGGAAACCAAGTTCCCCGGCATGCTGAACATGCAGCCAGACATTTCGTTTACTTTCATAGCGGTGGTTATGCCTGAGCACATCGCGTTGACCTTGGGTACAGGATCAGGCTCTGCCCAGCTTTGCCGTGGGCCCACCCTGACGGGAACCTGTTGCTTCTGAACCCATCTAAGGTTAATGGTCCATATCTGCTCGGTCGACACCGTGGACCGTTAAACCGTGATCTCTCACGGCTAGCGGCGTACGGTGTACGATGGTTCTAAATCTCGTAGGTTGCCTTGCCGTTTATGCTTTTAAATGTGGATGGGGGAAGACCATAGCATCAGCTAAATGGCAAAGCGGTGAAACCAAACGCCACGATCTCACACACGAAAAACCGCACGACACAGAAGCAGGAAAGTTGTCTTCCTCGTCATCCACCGACTCCCTCAACTAACTAACTGTAAGGACAGGAGTTTATATCAATAGGAAACCAAGTCCTGCTATCCTTCTGCGGGCTACGACACCTGTCCATGGTATTGCTCTTGTTCCTCCTGCGCCACTTGTTCTGAATCCTGTGCCCACAAAGGAAAGACAAACACCTACCGTCCACACCTTCCGGACATGCGACCCACCGGCCTTTCCACTTTCTCTCCGGCGAATGCACCGATCCAAAACCTCTGCCCATTCCTACATCCGAAATTCTCACCCGAAAGCCAGGGTATGTCCCCAAAACATCCAGGCAGCCAAAGCCCGTTCCCAAAAACTATCCAAGAACAAAACATCATAATAGCATGCTGACCGGACATGGAAATTTCCAACATATGCCAGTGTAGCTATCTGTGCGCACTACTCGGATGTACGCAATTGCACTCGTTTCTTTCTTCCAACGATCCCCACTCAGATTGCTTACTCTCGCGCTATGCATACGAAGCAGATCGAGGATACCACGGAACCTGCAAGAGCGGCGGATCCTCTCCCTTCCTTGTGTACGTGGAGCGGTTATTGCCTCTCAAAAAAAACAAAGGAGAATCCCGCTTCCTGCCCCTCTTCGTATCTCCATGTGCTCGACAATGCGATCCAACTCCCACGTGGCGGCACAATATCCTAAGCAAGCTCAATAATAGCAGGCGGACCCCTGGGCGAGGCCGATGGAATTGTGCACGGCCTCCGAGATGGCGAACTCGCCGTTACTGATGGTGCAACCGTCATGTGTGAAAGTTGTTGGCACTTTGCTGCTGTTACAGGCGCTGGCTTACTTTTTCATGGCGCCATTATCGAAGCCCGCGATCTAGACGTGTGAATGTCGGCTGAGGACATGTACGGCCTGCAAACTGCGGCCTCCACCAATAACCGGTTCACGATATTCCCTTTCGTTTTCGAATATCGATCATCCTACGACATCCTCGCCAGATTTGATTGCCTAAGAATAAATGGTGAAACCTTACACCGCCTTACAGGTTATTTCTTTGCGAGCCACTGGCCGATAACCACCATGGGCGATCTGGTGCTGTCTAAAGGCATCGTGTGGGTTATCAGGGAGAAGCCACAATAGTTTGATGGCATCAAATTTGTTGTCAGGTGGATGCGGAGTAAGGGTCACCGCCCTCGTGGGTTCGGGCAAGAGGACAGGAACGCACTAGAGGAGTATCTAGTAGAGGTGAACAATAGCGAGGGGAGAAGGCAGTGGGCGGCCATTTGTACCCGTTAAGAGTAGGGTACAAAGCTTTCTCGTTCTTTTCTGTTGTTGTATCTTACTTTTTCAGTATGCTAAAAACATGATGAGTTTTAAGATTACTACCCTCCCTTTAGCTACCCGGTATTTGTAGAAACCATGAAACAGCCCTCGGCCCTTCAACTGTGTAACAGCCCATTCAGACTAGATTTCAATATAGCATCTTTATGTAACCTCGTTGCTCCGAACTGCTATATACCAACCGAACCTCTCAAGGACAACGAAATATCACTGCCATGATCGAGATACCCCACGGGGAGCCTCCTCCGTGGTGGGGGTATCAGCCTAGATCCTCCTTATTTTTTGCCACAGGCCACGTATCGCATGACCTATCTGCATTAGTTTCAGTCGGTATCTCCAGGGGAAGTACGATATCTACCGATTTGATTTTGAATTCTATACTGAATCTTAGATTACAGAGCAACCCGCTGGTCGGTAAGATAGCAGCCGTACACAAAAGGGTGGAATAGAGAAGGAACTTACTCATGGCTAATCCCAGTAGGTGTCTGATGTAGGGTCTCAGAGTCACGTTTTGATCCCTGTACTAAAGTCCATCCCTCGTGGATATCACTCGAAAGTCTCAAGACACGTTGCTGGGCTGCCTGAATGTCCGTTGACCAGCCAGATATCGTTCCGCTCCGCCGACCATTTGGGGAAACCGACTCCCCGAGGACTGCTCCTGGATCTACACCTTCACCCAGTGCTGGTATTGGTTCCTGTGATGTTCTTTGTGACACGTAGGCACCCATGAGATCGACCCTCAATATATGCCGGTCCTCAAACACCTCAGAGCAATGGGTTGGTGATCTTGAACTAATCGGAGCACTTGTTCGGGCTGCTGGGTAGTGCGGTGCTTTGCTGTTGGTGCCCCCATTTCGGCAGTGTCCGTGAATGAAGGAGATTTTTGAGATCGGCAGAGTACAAGATAAAATAAGTGGTCTTATTAGCTGCGCTGAGTCGGCGTTCGCCGGTCGCCCGCCCTGATGGGGCCAGAAATGTTTCTACTGTCAACTTTGAAATAGTGGCAAGTTTGGGACGAGCCTGGTACCTAGCACCCGACAAATCGTGATATGATGGCAAGGATCTGAGATCCTGCTATCTAAACCCTGAGTTATCCGATTGATCACAGAGGTGTAGTAAGGTGAGTCCGGATTCCGCTGAATAGGGCACCCGTGAGGTGAGAGGAGACAAAACCTGCTATGCTTCGTCCACTTCACCCAAGGGGGCAGCTAGTATGATAGGGGGTTTGGTTAGTTATGGGTAAGGTTTTCATTGCCTGCTCAAGCACACACCCTCCTCTGGTTGCCCCGCGTAAGGCCGGCTTCGGGCGCCACCTCCCCCCCTATAACACTTATCTCTCGGACCATAGGCGTCACTAGTTTCCAGACTCAATACCTCCCATAACGTCTAAATTAAATACCACCACACCGATTCACTGAGGAGTGCGCTGATTAAGCTGTCCCAACTGCGACGATTCGATGATCCAGATCCTCAAACTGCAATGTCGGTAAAACTGACGACCAAATCTGGGGGAACTGACTGCAACGAAAATAAACCTGAAGGTGCCGACCCCGTTCAGCCAGCTATGGCCCTGCTCAGCCCACCAAGGAGCCTGGGACTTCACCTTTGGGCGCTTTAAAAAGCCTCTCGACGACTGGGAAGAAGGACTCGAAGTCATATTTGCCTATGGAATAGAATAGCAATTTCAGATGCAGGAAGGGTGGTTTCCTTTAGAGTTGAATGGCGTATTACCGTGGCGTAGTTATTCATCAGGAAACAGAATATGTGTATTGGCCAGCCGTTGGGGTTGCGAGTCTTGGCAACAGTCGTAGCTCTTGTGGAAACCTGTTGGTGCAGCCGTTGATTCTGTTACTGTTTTACTTGTCTATCCTGCATTAGTTCTTGTTTCTGTTTCATCTCATCAACAACATCTGGGACACTCCGGTTACCGACTATCAGTAGCCTGTATCATGTGGAGGAAAAGTTTTCCTAGTCGTCTTTCTTGTCTTATTATCTTCCTAGCATAAAAGCACAATATTTTCCTTATTAATTTATGCGAATCAATCAGTCTTTCACTTATCAGTATTATCACTCTCTTATTTTGTCTTTATAAGTCAATTTCCAATTGCTCCTTCGTCATACCAAAACAAAAGCTCTCAACTGTGGAATTGTGGACAAGGCCATTCTCAAGGATATCTGGTGAGGACGAAGGGCTACCACGGGGGAGTGGGACACGATCGGGTAAGATATCAGTCTGCAGTATCTGGGGGGGGCGGTCTAGTATGAGACTGATTGCATAAGTTTATAAAAGCACGAGTGATCGAACCGAGAGATAAACCGAGGAATAAGGAAAAAGAAAATAGTGCGATTAATCACCTTCCCTATTGTAAATCGTACTCGAAGGTGTCTCGTTCGGCGCAGTGAAAGCTCTTTACTGGTTTCAATGTCTCGTATTCGGTTCTGTATCAATGTCTGCCGTGCTACTTCCTCCTCCGATAACTATCTGCCCTTATATACATTGACAATAAGAGAAAATTCCTTGCGGTCTCCAAATAGACTCCTGGTAACCCCTCTTTTACCCCGCTTCCTGTTTCCATGAACATCTCTCAACTTCTCTTTTACCCCTCTTTTGTCAACCAATCATACTCTTCCATATTCCCACATGTTACATATTTCCTTGTCTCCTGAGGAGACTTACTAGTACATCAGTACATGCCTTTGCAGAGAAAAACCGAGAACCTTCCATCCTGCTGATAAATGAAAACCCCATAAGCATTACAAACACGAAACCAATACTAACTTGAGGGACTTCTTTGTTGTAATTTGTATAATATAGTCTGTATGATCTCGTACGCAGAAGGTTCCTCGATCTTGGTTTCGTCTTTTATCGGCCTCTCTATATTCGTACTTTGTATCTATAGCCGTGCTTGCTACCCGTGTCTGCTGCCCTTATTTTTTTTCTCACTTCCTTCCTGTATCCTTATGCCTTTATATACACAGCAGATAGAAGGAAAATTCTGCTTGTCCTCCAAACATGATCACACTATTCCCGCTCTTACCCCTCTTTTAACTATCTCCTTGTGTTTCTTCCATCTTCTATCCTACCCCGCATTGTATAACCAATCATCCTTTCTATAATCTCCTCGTGCACTACCATTTCACTTGACCCCCCCGCTGGCTGCATACCAAGGTGGTCTAGAACCTCCTACCCCGCTTGACAAATAACAAACTCATAAGCATTACAAATAAGAAATCAATGCTAGCTGTGGGGGTCTCGAATATCCCTCAATTAACCTTAGTAGGAGTACCGGCGATTTACAACATTCTTCACTACCCCGCAATCCCGATAGGTAATCGCGATAGGACCATTACCCAGAGTACCGGTGATTTGCAATATTCCCCACTATGCGAATTCTAAAATTTCCCTGAGAAACGTTTCAACGGAAAACTCCCCCGAAATCTAATCCCCCGTCCTCATGGTACTACTCCATGGCTCCTGGCGAACCCTTAGATAATAGCTTTGATCAAATCGTCGTATTCCTGGATCTGTGGGGGTCGAGCCAGCTTTAGGGGCGACAACTAGGCCACTGAGAGTGCTAGAAGTTTGGAAGCGAGGGTCACGGGATTCCGAGGGCAGGTGGTGGGGGCCACGGAATGTCCAGAACCATACCAGCCGTATAAAAAGACAAGCAGTTAGCGAGGATATGATACTCTAGCAAAGGATTTGGTCTCACTAGATTGAAACGGATTGGGTCCCCAAATCAAATAGGGCTTTTGCTATGAAAGGAAAAAGGAAATATTGTGGGACGGGGGGGAATATGGTGTTTGAGATTAAGTGATGATATTTTAGTGGACCTTTGACGGAGTGTGGGAAAACGGGGGATGTGAAGATTCTGTTCCTCCCCCAGATGATAGGGTTGTCAGCATACTGTGTAAACCCGTTAAGTCCAGCACGGGTGACCCCAACCGAAATGACTATCCAATCACAACCGGATCAGCTCCGCATGTTAGCAAAATTCCGAATACACCCTGCAGTAGAAAAGAATCGGAAAATGGGGATACGAAGTGTCCATGCATAGTCTGCGCAAAGTCCGTGCAGAACAAGGGCCCCGATTGGTGATAGGGACCCTCATAGAACCTGATTGACTTCAAGTCACAATGGCAAGTATCAAAACAGGCGAGGGTAGCTACGAACAGTGATGTGTAATACATGCCCTGAAGTTTTCAGCTGAATAGAGCTTTGAATGAATTGCAGAAAATGATCACCTTTCAGCATGGACTGTTTGGCACATATGGCTGAGCCCCATGTGGCAACAGCCAGTAGCATTGGCTACTTTGGATACTGAGCACCACCATAGGTCATTCCTCAACATTGCTCCAGAACTTGCAATTGAGGCCAGTAAGAAGATTGTCTAGAATACAGTTGCAAAGGGAGGCTGCTACTACCGATCGGCCTCCAAGAGGCCATGTCTATTGTAAATCACCGGTACCCACAGTAATAGTGCTATTGTTATCAACCCCACGATTGCGGGGTATTGGAGATCTCTCCGGAGCTAGAATTGTTTTCCTTTGTAATGCTTATGAGTTGTTCATTTGTCAGTGATTCAGAAGGTTCTGGAGCTTCTACAAAAAAGCTTATGTACTAGGAAGCACGGTTGGGAGACAAGGAAACTTGTAGCATGTGGGGATTGGAGGACATAGGATTGGTTGACAGGAGCGGGGTAAAAAGAAGTTGGGAGAAGTCCAACGAAACGTTAAGAAGAGGGGTAAAAGCGGGGTCACCTGGGTTATGCTCAGAGACTGGAAGAAATTCTTCATTGTTATCAGTGTATATAAGAGCGTATGGTGACCGGAGAAGAAGAAAAAGAAGAAGGAAGATATTGTTAGAAAACCCGGAATACGAAATATTGACACCAGCGAAAAAAGAGAGACTCCCGGTACCCAGAACGAGAAACTATCAGGTACAAATCACAAAAATGTCTTCATGACACTGAACATGCTAAATGCCTCCAGTTTGTACTAAGTCATTCTTATTGGGGGCTATGGGAGTACAGGCAGGTCATATAGACTAATGAATGTTTTGTTTGACTGGGTGGATTCCAGGGGAATATTTATGTTATGTGGACAGTGCAGGAAGAGTGGAATGAGGACTGTTTGGTTCCAAAGTTCCCAAAGTAAGACTTGGTCATGACCTGGGGTATCATACTCAGTGATGGAGGAAAGAAAGTGATGGTAATATGGGAAAGTGATGATTTGGGCATGATTTCAGCTAAAACATATATTAATTATATTTTAGCTCTTACTATTTGATCATGTTGGTGTGATGAAAGCTGCTAGGTTGGTTCTTCCCTTTAGGTACTAGAGGATGGTGCATCCTCACACAGCTCTCTTCTCACCTAATCCTACCGTGACTACTACCACATCTGTTCTCTCCAATAGCCCCTGCATCTCCTGATTCCAACCTGATCGATAATGTTTGCAATCTTATAAAACACCAAGTCAAAGATCATCAACAAAGACCTACTGGATGAGCTCAAGTCAAAGATGCCTTACTTAATGAGTGCAACAAGATCACAGTGGAGGTGATTTTGAGATTGGTTGACAGTGTTCCTAGCAGAATTCAGGCTGTGAGCAGTGCAAATAGTGGCCATACACGGTAGTGATCATCCTGTATTTTTAGAGTTTAATTACAGATCGCGCTATGTCTTGTACCCCTGTCAAACCCCCTTGTTTTCCGATTATTTCTACCGGAGGCTGTAGCAGTTCATGAAATCTAGAAGACTCGCCTACTCCTAGCTATACTCAATCTGGAAACCAGGACCCCAGTGGGGCCGCGATTCGGACTGATGGAAAGATAGATTTGGGGAGTTTGTTTTGCTACCCCGAGTCGACAGGTAATCACTTGTAAGGGCGAGATGGGAACATAGCATGTATCTTAGGCTAGCTGATGATTTCATTTTGTCCTGCAGTAAAGTGGGACGATATCTTGAGTCCTCATTATGGACCAACACAGCTTCCAGCAACCTCACCCAATCAACCACACCATGCCACCAACGCCCTTACCATCTAGAAACCGGCCGTCTTGATGCAAGGTTCGGGCACCCCCCACCTGCTAACAGGTAATGAGAGTTTCATTTCGATAATGCGAAAACCCACCAATCAATCAACCAGGTCCACATCCTGATGCCGAGAGGTTTCGCAGAGACAATGATCGATTTGGGCCCTCGTTTTTCGGAGATGAAGAGGGTTCCTGTCAGCCCTTTATCCAAGATGACAACTGATTCAGTGCGGAGAGCAACAAAACTCGCTTTTCAACGATCCCAATCGAGCCTTATCGGATCCGCTGTTACGGGTCTCTTCGCTGTAACTTAAATGACTCTCTGGCTACTTGGATCTTCATGCATACTGACACAATACATCAGGGTCAGTGCGATATGGGTAACAAAACTCTGGATATTTATATCCCACGAGCTGCCCAGATCCCCCCAGCGACCAGCATGAGGACCAGCACCAAACCACTCACCGGTATACCGGTAATGGATTACCTTCAGTCTTTTGTTATTTGTACCTGATCGTTTCTCATTCTGGGTACCGGAGGTCTCTCTTTTATTGCCGGTATCAATATTTCGTACTCTGGATTTTCTTACTATGTCTTCCTTCTCTTTTTTCTTCTTCTCCGGTCACCATATGCTCTTATATACACTGATAGCAATGAAGAATTTCTTCCAGTCTCAGAGCATCACCCAGGTGACCCCGCTTTTACCCCTCTTCTTAACATTTCCTTGGACTTCTCCCAACTTCTTTTTACCCCGCTCCTGTCAACCGATCCTATGTCTTCTAATCGCCACATGCTACACGTTTCCTTGTCTTCCAACCGTGCTTCCTAGTACATAAGCCTTTTGTAGAAGTTCCAGAACCTTCTTAATCACTGACAAATAAACAACTCAAAAGCATTACAAAGGAAAACAATTCTAGGTCCGGAGATATCTCCAATACCCCTCAATCGTGGGGGAGATAACGATAGGACTATTACTCTGGGTACCGGTGATTTACAATACAGTCTGGCTACCCTGCTTTTACAGTTGGGACTCGTGAGGAGTGATTGAATCACACCGGCATTTTGTTGGAAGGGATTCGGGCAACGGGTTCTGTAAGGGTGAGGATGTGATTTTTCAACTGTTTGGCGGCTTCCTGTCGCGGGAGTGGCTAGGGGCGGTATAATGAACCCGTGCAGTGCACTTTGCGGGATCAGCGGTAACTTACTGGAATTGTCTACTCCAGCGAGGGGACCTTCAGCGCAAAGAGTTATGCGGGCGAAGGGGATTTTAACAAAGGTTTTCCCCACTAGATACTTGTTTTCCATACAAAGTATTGTTAATCACCGGTGCTTACCCCAGAGCTAGTCTCCAGAGATTGTTCCGTGGTTATTTCTTTTCTACAGGAAGTGTATCTTCTCGGTCAGGGACCGTGTCATGGTGGACAAGAAAACGGTGGTAGCGGTCTTGGAAAATCGGAAAGATGTGCGCCCAACAGCGGTGAAGAAATGATCGGAGAGACGAGCCCTGAACCGCGGTGAAGAAGGTATCGGGGAGAATATCGAAGAACATCGTTGAAGGCAGCGTGGCAAAGAAGACCGGAGGACTGGTGATGGGGGCGAGGTGAAGAAGCCTGGTAAAAGAATAGATGGTGAGAAACACCGGTGAAGAAACGAAGGAAGGTGGCATGTCACATGGTGCAAACAGGCCAGGTCACGCCAAACCTTCGTTTCGAGGACGATTATAGTGGTCCGCAGCAAAACCCTATGTTGCTCTGGAGTGGCATTTCTGGTTGACACCAAGACACAATTCTCAAGTTGCATTAATCAACTCAAAATGAAGGTTTCCGAAAAATGAGGGGAACTTAGGCTCCGTTCGGTTAACTATGGACCGTTCACCTGGCATTCCAGACATGACCGTTCACAGCTGTCAACGGTTGCTTGTGATTTGGTCCACCCCCAGAAAAGCTGTTCGGTTAAGGAGACCGTTCAACCGACCATTAATTAGTCAACCTTATGGTTAAAGTTGAGCGGGGGTGGTTGAGAATCACCAACGGCTGGTGAAAAGGACCTCAGGAGGTCCTTTTCACTTTTGACTGTTCGCATCCTCTTTTGGTGAACGAAGGGTATTAACCGAAAGCTAAATCCACTTCATGAACGGCCGTGCTAGAGTGAACGGCTGCACATCATAAATCGCCTACTTGAGCGGTCCGTTCAGCTGTTAACCGAACGAACCCTTAGGGCGCCTCTGGTTGCCACCTCAAACCTTCATTTTGACCCCGTGTATGAAGGTTTGTTACAAAATGCTGTTTTTTTTTGTTTTTGAGTGGTATGTCTGGCCGACACCGGCACTCAACAACCCAAGTGCAATAATGATGTCAAAATGAAGGTTTCAGAAATACTGATCGGACCAGTATTTTCCCAACCTGCAGCATCATAGTGCCCTAACCTACCAATTAGCACAATGCTAATAGAGAACCAATTAGTTCATATGGGTGCTGTTTTGAGAAAATGACTACACTTGTGTGTTTTTTTTGTTTTGAGTTTGGACCAAATTTAGTTTGCATGTCAACCAAACCTGCTTTGAGAAAAAGAGAAAGATAGGTCTAATATTGCTCCAAATTTAAATCCAAATATATTTCAAAGAGCTCAGAGCCTTCTCTATCAGCCACAAAATTCTGAGAGTTATACAACCTGATTTGTGGCAACTGGAAAGTGTAATCATTTTCCCAAAACAGCACCCATATGTTTTTAAGTACAACACTAATGCTTTGACTACATGAGCCTTACTTGAGTAAATAATTTCCTGCGACTCATATTGTCATTAGTCAGAAATGCTATTGTTAGTTACAAGAATTTGCAGGTGTATAAACTTTAGAATGCCTGTGACTACAGATACACTGAGAAGAAATGAGAACTACAGCAGTAGCCCAAAGCATGTACTGTCTTATAAGAATGGGGTGGTAATATTTCCTGAATTTCAGCAGCTTGGCAGATAATGGCTGCAATCATCTCTCCCAAACAGACATCAGAAGATTACTTTCCGTACTTACCCAATGCATTAGCATTGCCTCTTCTAAATCCTAATTCTAGGCTGTATTGTTGTTGGTTAGTGGGGTGGAGGTGACCAGACATGCAATTGTGGCATTTTACCTGACAAACCATCAACTTGAGGTTATCATAGTTTCTTGTTGCTGCCTCCATTATAAGATCATGAAGGCTTGAAAAAGCCTCGATGACCAGATGCGCCCATGTTTTACACAACCACATAATGAAAAGTCATCCTAAAAAGTATCAGGGCATCACCGCAGCTGCCACTCTCAATGATAGGTATTAGAAGAATAAGAAAAATAGTTATCAGAGCCCAAATGCCAGTATTTTCTCAATATTTAATTTTGTGATACCCAGTATGAGGGGAATGGACGAGGTACACTACATTTCTTGGCATGAAACAGCATTGACCAGATACAGTGCCTTGACTCTCCTTTGTGTAGATTATACTAACTTAGAATAACTAGAGTTGCAGGGTATAATACGAGTGCGGCCGATAGATATATTAGTCACGTGGGTCTGATAAGATAAAAATTCGGTTGGCCTTCTGGTTGTGGTGTCCAGAGATAATGCATATGACGAATATATCTATCGGCCGCACTCGTACCATATCATCACGGTATTTACCTAAATCCACCACGGCTGATTTTTAACAGAAATCACCGTCTAAGCACCATGAGCTAGTGGAGTAAGACAACAAAATCGCTAATTTGAGTGAATCCAATTCGGCGCGCTGTCCTCCATTAAGTTATACTGGTGCTCGAAAACGCAATTCCTTTCAGAGCTGTTTTACCTCCGATCGCGGGCTCCGGGACCGATGGGCGACCGTAGATTTCTGAGTTTATCTGCTTCCCTTAATTGGGAATGGGACTGGAGGGGTGGAGGAAACTCTCGTTCAGGGCTGAAGTTAGACCGTGCGAGGGCTCAGCGAGGCGATACCCTCAGCGAGGCGCGGCACGGCTTGGCTCCCTACTGTCGTTGACCGTAGGCAATTTTTGCTGCCAAATATCGCCAAGCCTCGCTGAGGGTGCCGCCTCGCTGAGCCCTCCACCGGTTTAGCCTATAAAAATTCCGCATGTCAACGTCCCTCCCTCGCCTCGCTAACAACCTCCAACCACTGAAACAAACAAACCTTGTTTGTCTTTGGATACCATAGTTCTGATCACTGCCACTGATATTTAAAACTAAGTTTGTTTCTCCCTACCTTCCTTTTCTCGATCTGTGCAATTTGTTGCACACTATTTTCTCTTCTTCGTCATCCCTGATTACTTCGACTTCCATATCCCGTACCCCCTTTCTGCACCTCCTATTCACACTTATTGCGTGAGTAAATACATCTCCTTATTATCTTCCTACTCATGCAGTTCATGTAGGAGGACTTCTTAAACATGGAGTATCAACCTGATGCGCGGAGGGGCCAACATGAGCCTCAGCACCACTTCGGTCCCCCGAATATTTCCCCCGCTGCCGTGTCCGATACACCAAGGCCCACCCGAAGGTCCGCTCTACCCCCCTCGATTTCCCCCGGGATCAGCCGTGGACATCTTCGCCGCTTCGATATCCCCGATGAGGAGGGCAAGTCTTCAGTTTTCCCGGAGCAGGTCCCACCGGCTGGTGATCCCCAGCCGCAGTACACACGGGATTGTGTAAAAAGGTTCCAGGACTGGCGTTCGGAAAAAGGAAATTTGGCTTCTCGGGGCGGTAGGGAGGGGGGGTTGGATATCGAAATATCATTACTGGGTTTTCTCAGCTTCAAAAAGGCCTTGCATATAGATGATGATCATGAAACGTAAGCCACTTTCCCCTTTCCATCGTAAGTTTCTAATTGAATAGCGCT
Source organism: Tuber aestivum (assembly GCA_900010015.1). NCBI lineage: Eukaryota > Fungi > Ascomycota > Pezizomycetes > Pezizales > Tuberaceae > Tuber > Tuber aestivum. The sequence continues at coordinate 128,217 of LN891144.1, forward strand.
AGGTTTCCGAAATATTCATATGACTCGTTCACCTCAGTGCTCACCATTCAATGCATGCCAAGCGTTATCCATGAACAGGTGGTGTCGACCATTTCAGAAGGTCTGACTCTGGCTCGTAGCCATCTCCCCACCTACCTTCAGCAGAGGATTGACATCGTGGGAAACCAAAATTTTACCAATTTTCACGGCGCGTACCATGGGTCGGAGAAAACACCAGACACTGCGTTGAAAATTGAAGATTCTTCTGGGAATCTGGCGCTGAGGTTTATCTTGGAGGTTGGTCTCGCAGAGACTTATGAGAAGCTAGTTCGCGATGCCAGTTTGTGGCTGGACGGTACCGAGACAGTTTCCGCAGTTATGCTCGTGAAGCTGGTTGAGGATCCAGGCTACCAGTGCCCAACCCAATTACTCAGTGATCAGGAATTTGCTCAACAGGGGTTTCTCCGCCCGCAGGAACTTAACTTGTCAACCTTCGCGCTCCATGGCTCATATGGCCCCGCAGTTTACAAGGGGTTCACTTGGGTAGGGAGCGTCTCGGGCTTTATCGAGATTTGGAAAAGAGATCGAGTGTCTGGGTTAGCCTCACGAACTAGAGGTCCATTGGTAAGTTGCTTGTTAAAGTAGCTGAAGTCATTTAAGCTGACATATGTAGAACCTCCTATCGATGGCTGATTCCACGGCTATTGACTTTTGGATGAGCGACTTCATTGATATTCCTCCTGAAGACGATCAACCAATTCTCTGCAAATGGGGCAACTTTCTTAATAATCTCGGGCGTTATATCAGGGAGCTGGCAGCTGACAGATGTCGTCGGGCTCTAATCGACCGTGAGGGGCGTATGAATATCTTAGACCGCGATTATCAACCCTCTCATTCAGTCGATTCTCCGTAGCAGTCGATTTGCCGTTTGTACCTTACGTTCTGCATTTTTCTTCTCTCTGGGGTGGTGATTGCGGGACTGTGTGGTGATGTGTAGCTTAGTCACCAAGTGATGTATGGTGGATGGTGCTCGTGTTAAATAGATACCCGCCCTTGCGCAACCTCCGGATACAGGACAATGAAATTGACGAACTACCTGAAAAATTTCTATAACTCGGCTATCTCAATTGCTAGGTGATACTTGCCTTCTGTGAGTAGTGCAGTTTTCCGAACCGTCCGTTCCGCCTTGCTTGGAAGCTAGGCCGGACTGCCCGGTTTCTAGAGTGGGTCTTTAACTTATACTTGGACCCCCTATGGCGCTTGCATAACCCGCTAGTCTTTCGTTAAGCCCTGTTTTCTAACATAGCACTTACATAGGTTCCCCCACCGCTGCCTATGCTCCTCTCACCCCCCTACTTCCCCGAGTCTCTGGTTCTTCCCGTTATCCATCCATCTAACTTATACTGTTTAAATTTTCTCCGCAGCTCTCCACCACAATCTGTAGTCCCTGTAGCTATCCAAACTGCCAGGGTTTCCCATATAGGACCCGGGGGCCCCTCCCTCGCGCCGGGGCAGGCCGTGTGGCTTGCCCCGCCCAGGGCGTCACTGTGGTGGGGGTCCCGCTCTGCCGCCTCGTCTTGCCTGTTCTCTTGGCAGCACGACATGAGTGCCAAAGGGCCCATAATTTTGAAAATTCACTCTCGCTGCCCTGAAGGTGGCCAGAGAGGATTAAAACATGGGGTCTCCAACGAGACACTTAGGGGGTGTTTGGCAACCGTGGTTTGTAATACCTTATGAACTGCAGTTTATAAGCTATTACCTCTCAAACCACAGCTTCTAAGGTAGGATGTGTTTGGCTCTATCATATACACATGCATAGTAGAGAACTTACTAAGATGCCTAACTATTTGAGAAAGTGTTTCATACTACTCCCACATCTCTGATAATAATATTTCATTCTACTAGTCAATGATCTACTATCATAACTCAAGAATACAGCAGGTGGGCATCTAACAAACAAGTCTCAATTCACTTTAGGCTCTGCCTAGCTGTTTCCTTACTCACCTGCAAGCAGTCTGAGAACTGGTCAGATTTCATTCCTGTGGATATATAAAGAGCAACAATGTAGGCTTTAGGTGATACAGACTAACTCTTCCCATTGGGCATTATCCAGTCAATCGATGTTGGAATTTCTTATTGCTTGTTTACAAAAAAATCACAGATCCCTTGATCAGGTACTAGTTTGCAATATCCACACACTAACGTGGATTATCACTTCGTGGGCCACATCACTTCGCGGGCCACTTTTCTAGACCCCCCAACTTCTAACAGCTATAACCCCATGAAAAAGCTCAACTAGACTCTACCAAGTTGGAATCTGATAAACCATCTACATGTGTAGCCT